>JASANX010000951.1:0-58157 GCA_030849745.1 Trypanosoma scelopori | reverse complement strand
ACGTTCCAGACAATGTGGATCAAGAAGAGCGAGTATGACGAGGCAGGTCCAAGCATTGTGCACAATAAGTGCTTCTAACGGTATTTCGGTGGCTCGGCGCTAAATTTTTTCTTTTTTCTGTCTATCAAAGGTGTGCATTTTCTAGCCCGTGTTTGCCACACCGCATTCTTGTAGAACGTCGGAGATAGTCTCCCCACTGACGATTACAGGAGGAATCCTTCATAAGAAGAGTTTTTGTTCTTTCTTACATTCTCCCCCCTCCCCCTTCCTTCTGTGTTTGCTACCGATAACCACCACTTCCCCCCAAGAAAAAAAAATTTGCCTAGGAGCTTATATTTGGTCATGTGAGTAGCGCTGCGGAAGGTGGAGGTACGGTCGTGTTCTCTAACGGCATGCCGAAGAGTCAGTGCATAGATCGCTGTGTGATGCCAGTATTCAGACTTCCCACTTTGCCCCGTTCTGGTTTCTTCATCTGCCGTTTAGTCTATTACACACATCGAATTCTTATCTAAAAGATGTCTGACGAGGAGCAGTCTTCTATTGTCTGTGACAATGGGTCCGGCATGGTGAAGGCTGGATTCTCTGGCGATGACGCACCACGCCACGTGTTTCCGTCTATTGTTGGCCGCCCGAAGAATGAGCAGGCGATGATGGGGAGTGCAAACAAGAAGCTGTTTGTCGGGGATGAGGCTCAGGCCAAGCGCGGTGTGCTCGCACTGAAGTACCCGATCGAGCACGGCATTGTCACTAACTGGGACGACATGGAGAAGATCTGGCACCATACCTTCTACAATGAGCTGCGTGTTAACCCAGAGTCGCACAATGTGTTGTTGACGGAGGCACCCATGAACCCCAAGCAAAACCGTGAGAAGATGACGCAGATCATGTTCGAGACGTTCAGCGTCCCCGCCATGTACGTGGGCATTCAGGCAGTGCTGTCGCTCTATTCCTCCGGTCGAACCACCGGTATCGTTCTCGACGCTGGTGACGGCGTTACGCACACTGTGCCGATTTACGAGGGCTATTCACTCCCGCACGCTATCCGTCGTGTGGATATGGCCGGGCGTGACCTGACTGAGTACCTCATGAAGATCCTGATGGAGAGTGGCATGACGTTCACCACGTCTGCCGAGAAGGAAATCGTGCGGAGTGTGAAGGAGCAGCTGTGCTACGTTGCGTTGGACTTCGATGAGGAAATGACGAATAGCGCCAAGTCCGTCAGCGAGGAGCCGTTTGAGCTGCCAGATGGCACGATCATGCACGTGGGCAACCAGCGCTTCCGTTGCCCGGAGGTGCTATTCAAACCCGTGTTGATCGGTCTTGATGAGGCTCCTGGATTCCACGAGATGACCTTCCAGTCCATCAACAAGTGCGACATCGATGTGCGCCGTGACCTCTACGGCAATATTGTGCTCTCCGGCGGCACGACGATGTTCAAAAACCTCCCAGAGCGTCTTGGGAAGGAAATCAGCAACCTTGCGCCGTCGTCTATCAAGCCTAAGGTCGTCGCCCCGCCGGAGCGGAAGTACAGTGTGTGGATTGGCGGCTCTATTCTCTCGTCCCTCACAACGTTCCAGACAATGTGGATCAAGAAGAGCGAGTATGACGAGGCAGGTCCAAGCATTGTGCACAATAAGTGCTTCTAGTTTTTAAATCTTTTTGGTATGTTTTGCGTGTGTGCGTGTGTGTGTTTCTTCTGTCGTTCTGAGTGCGGATGTTTTGTGTCAGATGTTTTTGTTTGATGTTCTGCGTTACTTTTTCGCTGTTCTAATCTCGTTTTATTGAAGGCGTGCATCAGGTTGTGCGCTAGTCTTTTTTTTTTTTTTGACATATTGCTTAATACATTTCATGGTGTATGTATAATATCGATTTATTGTTTCGTGTGTTCTGTCTGTGTAGAGTGTGCAGGAAGCGGGTTGGAGACGGTGGCTGATGAAACGCTCTCGTCTCGCGCAGTATGCCGGTCGAGGGTGTGTCCTGCGCCGCTGTTTCATTGCAATCGCTAAATAGAGGTCTTGTATTGCATATGAGGTTTGCTGCGGATATTCACGTGCGTCGAGCGAGGTCGTTTTGCTGCATGCCGGTCTACAATGTATTTCCCCCACACCATAACAGCACGGACATTGGGCTTTTGTTCCTCTTTCTATTTGTTATCATTAGTGTTGACTCTGTAGAAGGGTGGGAATAGACTATTCTTGTAGATAACGTTTTTATGGAGGAGCATTTGATGAACGAGGGCTACACAGAGAACTCCGTCAATACGCAAGGGGCAACGGATGATGTGAGTTGCTACCCTAATGTTCACTATCCGAGTTCCAAGGAAGTGCCATCTTTGTCTGCGTTTCACCTTTTGGGAAAGCTCAAGTCTGTGATTAACGAGGTGGTAACATCGTTGGAGAATTCAACGAGTGCACTTTCTGTGGACGACTGCATTACAATTACGGAGGAGGGATTGCGGGCACTTAAAACTATCAAGGTGGATCGGAGGATCGAATGCCGGCGGATGGGCAACTTGAGCTCCACTCGACTGAGTGGTTTTTCTCCCACCAATCGCGAGGTGGACGATGGAGAACATCCCGAAGGTGATTCCTTGGCTCCACCAAAGGGACAACCGCTTCACTCACCCAAGTACAAGAAGGTATCCCCGAAGCGGATTCAGGGGGATAACCATGGGCGTGATGAGGTTGAGGCGGCAAGGCATGCATCAGCCCTTCGGAGTGAGGAACGACAACGTAAGGCGGAGGAAAAGCGCTTGGAGAAGTTGCAGGAGATTAAATCGAAGTTGGTGGCTGCAGGTGAGCGGAGCGTGCAGGCAAAGCAGCGTCGTACTCAGGCCGAGGAGCGTCTGCGAAGTGACACTATAGAACGACAAGAGAATGGGGTTCGCCGCCTTGAGGAGGCGAGGGAGCAGACAAAAGAGCGTGCTAGACGAGGCCACTCACGCGTGGATGAGGTGCGCCTCAATTACGAACTGCGGCAGCAAACAAAGGCACTTCTACTCGACCGTAAGATGTCTGAGGTGGAGCATAACCAAGAACAAAAACGGGAGGAGTTTCAGCGGATGGTTCAGGAGCGAAACGAGGCTATGCTTGCTGCGGCCGAACGGAGGCGAAACCTCAGTCAGGAGCGCATTGAGCGCCAACATCAACGAGAGCAGCAGCGCCGTGAAAACCTAAGGCGTCTTGAGGAACAGAAAAAAATGGAAAAAGATATGAAAGAGCAGCGGGCGGAGGAATGGGAAAAGAAGGTTCAACAACGACAGAAGGACGCTTGCGCCGAGGCTGAGGCTCTCAGTCGGAGGGTTGAGGAGCGTATTCAGCGAAGCGCCCGGCTGCATGAAGAAAAGCGTGAAGTACTGCGACAAAAGGTTGGGAAACAGGAGCAAAAGATCAAGGAAGCGAAACAACGCAAGGAGCGTGATGCGGATACCAAGCCTAGTGTTCAGGAGCTCATGCCAGTGATTCCGCAGCAGGAAGAAGAACAGCTGGCACAAAAGCTCACCAAAGTGGTGGCCGCTACGATACGCCAGGGAAAGAGCTTCCTGGAAACCTATCAAAAGGAAAGCACATCTGGTACAAAAGACCTTAACCGCAGCAAGCTGAAGTCAATTGTTAGCAGGCTTGGCTCCAGCACGTCGCTTGCCTCCCTTGTCCAGTGTCGTCAGTCGCTTCATGATCTCCTTGGAACTTCTGATATTTCCGATATTGATCATGAATATGTGCGTTATTTTAACGTGTATGAGAGCTTTGTTCGCACCATGATGGAGTCACGCCGTGCGAACGATTTGGTGACGTTCCGTTTAGCACACAGCGCAGTGCTGCGCTTTCTCCTTGACAAAACTGAGGGAAAGCAACATGTATTATTCTTTGTTCGCTCAGGGAACCTCGCTCCGTTGTTGCTTTGCATCCGCGAAGAGATCAGGGGTCTGAGGCGTCACAACTCCTCTGTTCCTCTTGCGGCCTCCTTAGAGATTTTGCAGTTGTGTTTTGAGCGTATTTCTGTTGACTCCCATGCGAATGCAAAGCTTATTGCGGTGCGGGACCAGCTTCTGGCGGATTTGGACGCAGCGAGCATCGAGAAATACTGCATTGCCGTTACACAGGTGTGTACGGAAGAAGATGACCTGGAAGTGGTGTACAGTGCGACGCGGCTCTTGCACTCTCAGGTTTGCATCTTGAGCAAAAAGAAGGGTGATTGCCCGACTCCGTGGTTGCGACAGGTGGCGTGTGCGTTTTTTGCACTTCTTCAGAATATATTGACGCCTGATGGTTGCCCCTTGAGTGAGATGACGCGACGTCTCAGCTCGCGACGTATTGTCATCGTGTTTGTTGTATTTCGCGTGTTGAATTGCCTTGCTCGCTCTCGGCTGGAGATATTGCAGGAGTTGCTGCATGAACCTTCCAACGACAGTGGGCCGCCGAGTACACATGTGGATCCCAAGGATCTACCGGCAACATCGTCAAGTGCTATCACGCGAACGGAGGTGTTCCATGTGTTGTGTGGGTTCTTCACGTACGTGCAGGCCCACACCGACTTGCTTGAGACTATTGAAGGGGAGGCGGTCCCTGGGGAAGGCCTTTCGGCTTCCTTTGGAGAGGCTCTGAATTTTGGCGTGACCTTGGCGCAAATTCCAGCGCTTCCAGGCTCACAGCCTTCTATCGCCACAAAGACGGGTTCAGTGGTTGCATCAGTGCGCTCACCATATCACCTGCGAGCAGCGCTCCACGAGTGTCTTCTCCTGATTGGTTACCTTTGCGTGCAGGACAAGCAAATTCAAGATATATTTTCTTGGGGTAAGGGCAAGTCGTTGCTATCTAGAATTCTCTCCGCGATGCCGTTTCAGTACTTCACATCGGCTCGTCATATCCTGTTTCCCACGCTGCTAGCCATTCTTGTAGACTGTGGTGATAACCTGACACTGGCGAAGGGGGAGATGGATATGAAGCCGCTGCTTGACTTTATACAGGAGGAATATCAGGGTCTTTCAAAGAGGGCGAAACTTTACGCCCTTCAGCGTCATAAAGAGCTGCGCTCAGCGAAAAAGGAAGAGGAAGATGGAAAGGCTGCGAAAGCTGCTCAGCCTGTCCGCTGGATTGATCTTCTCGGTGGAGACGACGATGACTTCTTCATGCAGAAGCGCCGATCATCTGCCGTGACGCCAGCAGCGAGCATTCATCCACGGTCAACGGCAGAGAAAGAGAAAGTGAGCACTTTGCTCAAAAACCCAGCATTGACACCGTCAAGTTTCTTTAAGATCGAAAGACGTTTCCCCATAGCGCTTTGGCCAGCTGTCATTGAGGAGCTAAGAGATATGGTGAATGGAAATAAAGGTGGGTGATAGAAGAAGAACCCCATGCTAAAACTACACTGCGTTATGATTCTCTTTGCTCTTGTTCTGCCTGTGTGTGTGTGTGTGTGTTGGGTGGTGATGGTTCGCCAATGTGAAACTAGGGGCGTGAAATGGAAAAGGCGGCTTGACAACGCCTTGTTGTTTTTACATCAGCCTTACTTTTAGGGTAGTCTTCTGTTTTTTTTTTTTTTTTCCTTTTTTTAAAAAAAAATTCTCTCTCTTTCTCTGTCCGTGTGTGTGTGTGTTTGTTGGTATTATTCCCGTGCCTGAAAAAAAAAAAGGGGTGGAGGGGGCGTGGCACACATCTTTGCGTGCTCGTGCGGACGCTGCGATTCACGTCGTGCATTCGTTTTATGTCCCTCGCTTTCTTCGTTTTATGTGAGCAGAAGGGGAAATATAACTATATTTGAAGGTAGGTGGGCATTGCTGTGATTGTGATTTACTGCTGTTGCTGCACAGAGCCACAGTTTACATCAACGTGAGTGAGGCAATGTTCCGTCGCTCATTCCGATGCCTGGGCCACCAACTCATCAAGGAGCCTATAGGGCATGAAGAGCACACCTTCGCTCGTGGTCAGCGCACCATGGAGAAGTGTCTGAGGCATCTATACTGCACGACTGCGTTCTGTGTAGTTGGATCTGTGTGCGCCATTTATTCTCTCACTTCGGCGTCAAGTCGTTCGTACTCGGCTGTGAACGCAAAGGGCGAGATGACGAAAAGTACGTACCCCATGAACTGATGGAAGTACTGAGAAGGCTAGCAATGGTTGCAGCTGACAAATCTTGAGATGATGACCTCGTGCGTATGCTTCTTGTACCTGGCGCTCCCCACTTATTCTCCTACCCTCCCCCCAAAAGAACTGCCCTCTTTTTTGTCCATCACCCACACACGTGCGTAAACAACAACAACAAGAAGAAAAAAAAAAAAGTAAATGAGTGGACATGAATGAATGAATGAATGAATGGGGTTGAGAGGGGTGGGGGGACGGAATGCAACGCTATGTGGTTTTGGTCGCGTGTGTGTGTGTGTGTGGTTGTGTTTGCGTCTGGAGAGAGAGAGAAAGCGGGTACAATGTTGGTCCGCCCACTGTGTTTGCACTGCGCGGCGTGTGAATCACGACACTGCTGCAGTTGCCGGTCCTCACCATGCAATTGTGTATATGTCTGCATTTCTTGTTGGTTTTCCTCTTGTTGGTGGTCGTTGTTCTTTGGGGTCTTTTGGCAGCACCACCAGCAGCAGCAGCAGCAGAAGAAGAAGAAGAAGAAGAGTAAGAGGGGACGGGGATGCGTCTCCAGCCGATAAGGCCTCCCGGAAAGAAGGGCGGCAAGAGGGTTTGCGCTAGACAAGTTTCTGCTCGTGATGTTTACATCAAGGCGTGTGCAGAGGCTGGACAAAGTCCGAATAGTGCCCTTATTGAGTTTCTCACCACAAATCCAGTTTCCTCAGGTATTGAGTACATTGATGTTAGCCGCAACTATTTGGGCGACAAGGGAGTTCTGCCACTGCTCGCTGTTGTGGAGCGATGCCAAAATCTGCAGGAGATAAATCTTGGAGAAAACGGCCTGCGCAATAACGCCATTCGTGCACTATGTCTTTCCGCAGTAAAGCACCCATCTCTGCAGCGCATTAACGTCTCCGACAACTACATCAGCGAGGGTGCGGCGGTGCATCTTCAGCGACTCCTTGAGGATAACCCGAGAGTGTGTTGGGTGGGGATAGACAACACCAAGATAGATGTCGAGTGGCGTGTGAAGCTGCGTGATCTCATCCATGCAAATGCTGCTGCTGCTGCTGCTGCTATGGCTCAGCAAGATGTAACCGAGAAAGATGAATGCAGGAATGAAATGTAAAAAAAAAAAAAAAGTGCAAAGAAAAACAAAAGGAAGGAGTCTGCTAACCTCCTCCAGTTTTTCACACGCACGCACGCATGCAGACACACAAATGCCGTCTGGCCTCACGTGCTGAAACTCACGGCGTGCAGAGCGCTGTCAAAATAACATCAACCCCCCTCTTCCTGTCGCTCCCATTGTTTGTTATTGTTGTTATGACTAATTCTTCTTCTTTCTATTCGCCCTTCTTTTCTTCTCATTCTGCCTACGCGCATATTCCCTCTTTTCTCTCTTTAGCATTGCATAGCATTACAAGCGATGCTTTTGCCCAAGAAGGCAAAACTGGATAAACCAATAGCAGCGGCACACAAGAAAATATTTGATTTTCTTCTTCGCGCTAACGAGGAGCGTTGCATTCATGCGACACTTCGGGTCGCTGGTGGGTGGGTGAGGGATGCCATTCTCGGTCTTCATTCGCAGGACATTGACATTGCCATTGAGTCACCAGAGTCGAGGCGTATCTCTGGTGAATTCTTCGCCCGCGAGGTGTCAGCCTATCAGGAGAAGATGGGTATGAATCCACGAACGGTGAGTGTGATCCGTGTCAACCCAGAGCTTTCAAAGCATATTGAGACAGCGACAATCTGTGTGTACGATACGGCCATCGAGTTTTGTGCCCTCCGACACGACGAGTACACAAACCCAGGCTCACGCATACCACTTGTACGTCCTGCCACTGCTCTAGAGGATGCCTTACGGCGCGACTACACTATCAATGCACTTTTCTTTAACCTACATACGATGGAGGTGGAGGACTACACAACGGGTCTGGAGGACCTGCAGCGTCGCGTTCTCCGCTGCCCAGTGGACCCAACAGAAACGTTTACTGATGACCCGTTGCGTCTGTTGCGTGGAATCCGTTTTGTGGGCCAACTAGGGGAGCACAATTTTTCTCTTGATGAGTCGGTTATTTGCTCCGTTACAAGGGATCTGCTGGAGAAGGTGTCACTGAAGGTCTCACGGGAGCGTGTTGGGATAGAGCTGGTGAAGATGCTATCTGGGCCACTCCCGGAGAGGTGCGTGGAACTTCTCTGCCAACTGGGCATTCTACAGCACGTTCTATTGGTGGAACTCTACTTGAAGAGCACCAGGAAGGGGCACTTCACTGGTGAGGTGGAAAGGGTGGAATATCTGACCTCAAGCGACACTTGCTGTGCTAACATGGAGTGTCTTCTTGCACTGAATCGTACTTTAGCACCACTTTTTTCGAGAGGTGACTCGCCGCTGTTCTTGCAGTCGCCATCAGATAAAGTAGTGGCCATGATGTTTCTTTTTTGCTTGCCTTTTTACCGTGGCGTTCCTCCCGGGCAACTTGCGGATCGTCTCTATGCCTTGTGTGTACACGGGTTGAAGTTGCCGCTGGCTTCACACAACAACCTGCGGCGCATGTTGGACTGCTTTAACACGCTCACACGACAACAGCTGAATATGTGTTCCATTTCTGATCAGGGGATGACAACGGAGGCAAAGCTTGCTGTGTTTGAGGGATTGGGTGACCTGAACGACAAGAAGGTTTTCTCGTCGGCGTTTAAAATTGTTTTAGCGGCATACATACTTCTTGGCTATCACGGTGATCTTCTAGCCTCCAACGACGTGGAGACGGCGGCAAACGTGGTTGAACACAAGTGGTTGCTTTTGGAGCGGGAAACTGGTGTGCTCAATGCCATGTCTCGGAAGCTGCCATTGAGGGGTGATGAGCTCTCCAGGCTTGTCCCACTTGACCCACCGCAAATTGGCCCAGCATTGCTGGCACTTCGGAGGTACGTGATGCTCCATCCACACGCTGCAGAGGATGACATGATCTCGTGGCTCAGAAGTGAAAAGGAGCACCTTGCAATTCAATAGTTATCTCTCTTTCGTTCTGCACCTCCCTGTGTGTGTGTTTGTGTGTGGAGGGCAAAAGGACCGAAAAATACGACTAGAATAAAGTGAAGAAATAAGTTGAAATATATATATATAAGAACAGCAACAATAAGAGAGAGGCGGGAGTGGGTGACTTTATTGCTGTTCTCATGTTTCTTTGTTTGTGCCCCCTCTTCCTTCACACACACACACACGCAAAAAAAAAAAAAAAATAATAATAATATTGCGTTTAGTGCGACAAGTTTGCGCATGAGCCGCATCGAATTTTCGCCGTCGACAAGCCTCTGTATTGGCAATGAAAAGGCCCCTGGACATCTGCGGGTACTGGCGTGTCGCCGGCAGGATACCGGTCCTGGGAAGGAGCTTGAGGTGAGCGCGCTGCTCCTGGACGAGAAAAAGGGAAAGCTGTGTGTGTGGCGTGAGCGAAAGGGAATCACAGCGCTGCGAGGTGCGGGGAAGTACGCGATGCGCGTCATTGACGTGGCACACGACGGTCTCTTCGTTGCCGTGTTCTTCCATCATGACAAGGGAAGGCGCCTGGGCCTCGGGGTTCTGCAGCTCAGCCCGTGTAACGCTGCGCGATTGAGTGTTGGCCCCGTAGACTACAGTGAATGCCTCGACGCTGCGCTTGCGCCTCTAGTATCAGGCGAGAGAAAAGGCAAGGAGGAAACATCACAGCTGCACGTGCACAATTCATGCCTCAAACAGACGAGATCCGGCCTTGTAATGGCTGTAATACTTTCGACTCCTGAGGGTACATTGCACATGGTGATAAGCGCTCTTGAGGCAAATGTATGGAAATGTTTCAGGTTAGAGAATTCCTTTGCAACGCCTGCATGCCTTTGCATTCAAAGCGAGCGTGCAGTTTCACTCATGAGTTCTACCGTGGGGCCACCAGTGGACTACACGATTGCCGCGGTTGCCCCAACAGTGGAACTGGCGCTCTCGGTTTTTGACCAGGCGCGTAGAGTCGATGATGATAATGATGATGGGGAGAAGAGGATTAGCCACAGCAGCGGCAACACGAACTCCACACCGCCGCAGAAGGCGGGGGCGTTGTGTTGTGTTTTGCTTCACGAGAGCATCTTTTCTCTGGATGACTACGATGCGGTTATCAACGTCTGCTACCAGAGCCAGCGCTTCCGCGTATCAGAGGTTGACAATGGCATGCATGCGGCTTCACACTCTCGCCTTTACGCTGACGGAGAGCACCAGCGCTACACCGCCGTGGTGACTCTTGGCACATGGAACTACATGGTGAATTTGCAACGATCCCCACTCAACATGGAGCTGGTGGCGCACTGCAAGAAGGTTGGGATTCAGGGCATCCCGCGCGGTGTAGCGTGGTTGAGCCGGCCGCACCCTTCGCAACCTGAAGGTGGTGTGCAAATCGTTGTTTTACTCTCACAGGATTACCGTTTGTACGCTGCAGAGGTGTTTGGTGATACCCTTTGCGTACAAGTAGTAGACAGTCATGGCGATTACGCCGACATGGTACAGTTCAATTCATCTCTCACCATCACTAGTAGTGGTGTTGCTCCTGCATCACGAAAAGGCCTTATGGATGGGAAATCTGCTCTGACGAGTTCTGCGGGCTTCATGCATCTTGTGCGAGTTTCTGAGGATGAGATATTGTGCTTCAACGGAGTCTTGGGTACGGTGCTGCGAGTGACGGATCTTTCTTTCGATGGAAGCAATCCCCGGGAGCTCCTCATTCGCAACCCTTCTATTCTGGAGGACGGTGAGAACCCAGTGCGGCGGGTCACCTCACTCATGCACTGTCTGCATCACATTGAAAAGCTCTTGAGCTCGGATAAACCCAAACTCCCTCAAATCGTGTTTCAGTGGGTGCTGCCGATGCTGCAATGCAGCAGGCCATCCCAACACGAAGTGTTTTTGACTCAGCGGGTTTTCCAGGCACTTTTGAAGGTGGCAGCACCACAATCGGCTGCGGAGTGGAGGGTGATGTGGAGTCTCACTATGGTGCTGCAAAAAATGCTTTCAAAGCGGTGCCGTGACAGCACAGTGGTGTACACCGACGTGTTTTTCATTCAGCTTATTGGTAAAGACCTTTGTTTGCGTGGTGCAGTGAATGCCGATGGTGAGGACCAGGCAGCAGAGGTGATCTCGAGTCTTGTGTCGGACGAGTTGAAGCGTACGTGGCAGAGTTTTGAGAAGCAGGCGGATGATAATGCCTCCTTTGTCCTGGATTGCTTGGCGGAGCGTGTCCCGCTGATTTCCCTCGCGGAGGAATCTGTGCGTCGCATGGTCGTTGTTTCGACCTTGTCTAATGGAACGCATGTGGTCTCTGCGAGGGCCAATACTTGTCATATCGTTCACACCGTCGCCACCACCATGCTAGCCTCCTGCTTGGGCGTGTCGGTGTACGTGGACACGGATGATGCGGGGTGGGTGACTTGTTACGCAGCGCAATCAGGGAACACAGCAGTGTTTGTCCCCCCACACCCGCTCAACGATGGTGCGGAGTTTGACTGTGTCCTCACGCTTTCCACCGATCTCTTCTGCGTGATGGCGCCGGAAAACCGTCCGATGCCGTGTGCCGCAGCGCTGTTATCGATGCTGGTGGCAAGGCGGTATCACGTTGTGTCCACGTTTTTGCAAGTTTTCGCCCTTCCCTTGGCGGATCTTTTGACTTCACTGGAGCCCCTCTGCAATAACGTGCATCTGCTTGCGGGGTGTTCCGCGGCGGTGTCCCTCACAGAATCTGCACTCTTCAGGAACATCCTCTCCGACTTGACGCCGTCGGCCATTCTTCACGTCCTCTGCAATGGTTCAATGCTTGAGGATTACTTTAACATGGGTCTTTGGCGATACATCGGGGGTATTCTCAGTTCAGATACGCGGGCACTTATCTTAGCGGCGGTGCTGCACGCAATGACGGATCGGCTTATCGCAGCGCAAAATAATTATTCGACAAGTCTTGTCAAGGCACTCCTGCGGGGGGACTCTCAACACCCCATCAAGGAAGAAGTGTCGGTGCTGGCATGCCGCAAGAGGTTGGGGATTGTTCTGGGTCGACTAGAGCATTTGTGGGCTTGCGTCGATGTGTGGTCGCCCTACAAGGTTGCCGACATTGTGAGCAGCGTTCTCAGATCTAACACCGCTGCACAAAGTGTGGAAGGCACAGATGTGCCGGCGCTGATGAGCGGGTCAGCCGTCTCTCGCATTTTTGTCGTGTGCTTCCGCATCTTGAGTCTGGTCGGGTACACTCACCACACTGAGGACCACATAGAAGAGCTGATGCTCAATGCAACTAGTGACACTTCAACTATTCGTGCTGCGTTCGCCTTGATTCAAGCGATTGGCCACCTTAAAGGGACTGCCCTTCCTGTTGAGTCTCTTCAGTGGCGTTGTGTGGATCTTGCGGCGAGTTCAGCAGACATATGTCAACGCACTCCTGGGCTGGCTGGATTTCTGCTGGAGATGCTTAAGTTGTCGGAAGCCTCACAGACGATCATCACACCGCTCAAGCAGTACTACTACACCGTTGTTGATATTCTCACCGAAGTGACACAGGCGGATGTTGCTAATGCGAGGACACTACACGAGCTAGAGCTCCAGTTGCGGGAACTCAATAGAGCCGTTACTTCTGCCACGTCTATGCTTGGGTCAGAGACCAGGTATTTCCTCTGGTCCAAACGCGCTGGTACAAGTGGGCTGGCCTTGCCGGATTGGCCTGGCGACCACAATTTGGCCACCCGCCGCTATTTGATCAACATGGAGTGGGTGGATGTTATGTGGCCGATTGAATTCGTGGCGCACCTACTGGAGACGTGCCTCAACCACGAATTGGAGCGCATCCTGAGATGCGACACCGCAGATGGTTCGGCCAGGGCAGAGCCCTCGCCACATTTCTCCCAGGCGCTCTTTCACCACCTCTGTACGCTCTCTCCGCCTGTGCGCACGCATGCCGTGCTGGCCTCACCCAATGCGACAGCTGCAGTGGCGGGGAGGCAGCCCGCGCAGAGGTCACCGAAGTCAGCCGACGGGACAGGTACTCGGGCGATGCTGCTGCCAACATCTTCACCACCACCACCACCACGATCGAAATCGGAAATGAAGGAATTGTCGTCGTCTGTGGTGGTCCCAGAACACGAAAAGGTGAATGATGACTTTTTGACGACTGATTCGACCTCCTCCTCATCCTCGGTGCGAGGTGTGCACATCGAGACACAACCGACTACGCCATTTTCAGGCAACCCTGTCAGTATTGCTGCTGCTACTGCAGTGGCAGCAGCAGCAGCAGCATCGTCGCAGTTTCCCCCAAACTCTGTTGCATGGTGGGAGACAGGCGATGACCTCGACAACGCTGCCAAAAGGGAGCGTGCCATTATGGAGACGCTGCAGGGGATAGACATTGAGTTCACCAGCAGCGCTACATCGTACACAACTGCAACAAGCGAAAATCATGTACGCCGTCTTAACGTGGATCCCCGGAGTGCTCACGCCATGATGAACTTCTCGCCACGCCGGTGCAAAAGGCACAGCAGGCAGCACTATCGCTGCGCTAAGCACAGGCTGCGTGGAGGCGATGCTGAGGAGTGGGACTACTCCATGAAGTTGTCTAGACCGGAGAGGCTGGACAAGGAGCCGCATTCAGCCCGTATGACTTCATCCGTTTCACCAAAAGGGAAGTCATCAGCAGGTGTCAGGTTACTGCAGTTTCAGAACGTACTTCAACCACCACCTCTGCCATTAAAAATGGCAGATGAGGTCCCCATGCATTTGGTACGACCGCAGGATCCACATGAAGCCAACGATTTAACACCGCCGCAGCTGATCTCGCTCCGTGGAAAGCCACAGGTGCCGCGCGTAAGGTTGTTTGCGTGTGGTGGAGCGAGCGAAGGAGCCGACGTGCAGAACAGGGTGGCAGCGACAGGGTCAAATCTTGGTTTTCTTACAGGGCCGTCATCCCCACTACAATCGCTGGCGCTGGCGCCACCGCCTCTTCCTCCAAGTTGCGTGTTTGTCGACCCGCCACCTTTGCTGAAACTCAAGGCGTCGACAGCGTTAGGAGACACGATTCCCAGGGGTACATCACGGCCACCAGCCGTGGAAAAGGGTTTACTGCAGCATGAGGATCATCGTATCGCTGAAAATGAAGAGTTGGTTGCTCCTACTGCTACATATACATCTGTGTTCGCATCCGCACGCACAGCCAGTGCCGATGTTGTTCCTAATGTCATTGCACCATTATCAATGCAGCAGCCTACAGTTGCAAGCGTCGATGCACCATCAAAGCCGCCATTTGTTCCTAGAGCGATGCCGCCGCCTCCGCCGCCGCAAGAACAACAACAACAACAACAACAACCGCGACTGCAACCGGAGCACCAACAGCCTCACTACCCGTTGCCTTCTACTTCCTTCCGTAGCGAGATTCATGGAGGCCTCATACCAGGCAACCTTGCTGCAGCCTCTCTTCCTTTGCAGGGAAGAAGGGAGGACGAGGAGGAGGAGGAAAAGAAGAAGAAGGTGGTGGTGGTGGACTCCCCAAAGCCGGAAGCAACCTTTATTCCCATTGTGGCACAGCCTGTTGTTTCCCCAACACGACAAGCTGCACCTCTTGTGTCGCAAATGAGGGAGCCCATCCTTTCGCCCTCAGAGAATGCCGCGTTTCAGAAGTATGTCGGTGAACTGAAAGAGGCTGCACACGCCGTCGCTCTGCCACCTCAGGTACCGAGGGTTGTGCAGCCACCGTTGATAGGTGTGCAGGCCGATGTTCCTGCGCGGTTTGTCACCACACAGTCCGTTGAGTCACATGAGCAGCACCGCGAACTTTTGGCTGTTGTGAAGGAAACACTTGCTCAGCACGAGGAGCACCACGCGAAACAGATCCGTAGTGTGATGGAGGCTATCCGGCTAGGCACAGAGAGGACGTCTTCGCCTTTGGAGAGAGGGAACAATCCGCCCATGGGCCTGCAAGCGGCAGGGCTTTCTCCCTTGCAACAAGCGGAGTTACTGCGTCACACCATTCAGCAAAAGGATCGCCTCATGGTGATGAATCAAGACTTGCTGGAGCTCCACGGGCGGGTGCAGAACTTCGTCTCCACCCCGCCGCGCGAGGAGGTCACGCAACCGGCCATCCCAGGCGTTGCGCCAGGGGTTGTGGATAAGCACCAAATGATGTTGAAACCTGTGCCTCTTACTGCCCCTCTGCGGCTCGATGTTGCGACGTCTGCAGGAACTGGCGAAGTTGGGGTGATGTCTTCTTGTGTGCAAGCTGGAAAAGGCATGAAGGAAATGGAGGATGCAAGCACCATGGCGGTGGGTGGCATTGGTGACTCTGGTACAAGGGTGGTCCCCGACATTCATTCTACTATGAGCCTAGATCGCACTTTGTCAAATCTTCAACGAATAGACGCGGAGCTGTTACGTTTCAACGCCACAGCAGATGACATGGAGCGAGCGATCCGGGATTCGCGGAGCATATTGAATAAACACACTTCTCTAGGTAGCGCGTACACCGCGTCTATTGAGGGGTCGTTGATGATGGATGCGGCACGCAGACGCACTGCCGCTCTGGAGCAGCAGCTCACCAGGCTGAACGCCAACTCTTCGAGTGGTCCGTGGATGGGAGCGGTAGGCCAGGGCGCAGTAGTGATCGCTGGAGAAGAGCGTGACCAACCGTTTGTCCCTCCCTCAGAGAAGAAGAGGGAGGTACCACCACCTCAGCGCTCATACGTCTCGCCAACGGCCGAGAATTACTCCGGGGAGGATGTCGTTTCTGAGGCAGCGGTGACGGCAGCGTTACCCTCTTCTCGCTTTTGCTTCACGAGCGAGAGTGTTGAGGTCAATGAGGACACTGCCCTCCCCGTTGCCCCCCCATTCGCAGGACACAAGGGTGCAGACCATGTGTTTGAGTCGCACACGGACGAAGCATTTCAGCAGGACACACCTCCAATTGGCGCAGCAGCAGCTGCAGAGCGAAGCAATCGCTTGCACTCGCCAGCTGTACGCCCCAACACGATGGAAACGGCTGCACGCACCCGCTCTGTGTCCCCAACAAGTGCAGGGAACGAAGCCGCACTGCCGCAACGTTGTGTGAAGGGGAAAACATCACCAACGGCGGAGGTGATGGACTTGGGCCAGCTGTACGCTTTGGCCCGCAACGCAAGCGGAAGTCATTCGCTGAAAAAGTCTGCGGCTTTCTCCGTAAGCCAGACGAAGCGGTTGTCGTCGGCAGTATCATCGCCGCGCGCAGCGCAAGCTGTGCCGGAGCGATTCGCCATGTACTTGCCAGCTGCACGGTCGAAGAAGGTGCAGCGTGGCGCTAGCGGGCGCGGGGCGGGTTTTCACTCTGTTGCTGCGGCTGAGCCACAGAAGAGCCTAATGACGACGGATACCACGAAGATGGGGAGGGCTGGTTCAATGCTGACGATGGCTGCTCCAAATCGTGGCGGTGCAAAAGCTCGCTTCTCCAGCAGGGACAGCAAGCGACGCGACACAATGGCGTTGCACACGGCGGAGCGCCTCGCGGAGTTTCAACGAACCTTTCTATAGACAAAACAGAACCTTCCTCACGTAGAAACTGGCCTTGGCATTCCACCCGTATCGGTGCGTGTGCCTAACAGCGGGTCATTCCATCACGACTGTTTTTTTTTTTTGTTTTTTTCTGTTCGTTTGTTCGCGTGCCTTTCTTCTGCGGGATTATGATAGTCTCGGCGCCAGCCGTCACGCGCGCAGTTTGTGCCCCTTTTTTTTCATCCATTCGCGCCACCCACACACCCCTCTCTCTGTCTCTCTCTCTCTCTCTCTCTGCGCTGTGCTGCTGCGCGCTGGTCACCGCACTGAAAGAAGAGCAAAGCAGCAAAAAACAACAACAACAACAACAACAACAAACGAACAGCGAAGCGAAAGGTCAAGGACGACAGAACGGACCGACAACGAGGGCGAGAAGCGATCTGACAGCGGCACGAAGGGGGAAAAAGGGAGCGGAAGAAATCTTGCAAGTTATTCGGGAATTATTACGAAACCTCAGCACAATTTCGAAACCAAAACGGATCAAGTTGAAATGACACACACACACACACAACAACAACAACAATGAATGAACGGCAGGTGTGATTAGAGCGGCAGCCGAGGCCCCTCACCGCCACCACCACCGAAAAAACAAAAAACAAAAAACAACAACGAAAAAGCCTGGTAAACAAAGTCAAAAATTTTTTATGATTTTCTTTTCTTTCGTTTTCGGGTTTTGGTGTTGGACTTTCGCTTGGCTTTTCTTTCCTTCTCACTGATTCATACACCGACTGTTTGTGTTTGTGATTGCTGTGGACATCATTCTTCTTGCTGCATCTCTTTGAACGCAAGTCAACCTAAAGGCAAACATCAAGACCTATTCGCTTACTCGCATTCGCACGCACACGCACGCGGACGTACATACGCACCGAGAGCCCCTCTTTTTCCTTTCTTCACCCTGCACAACTGTACCCCACCGGTGAGAGAAAATATGTACAGTCAGCCGTTTTCGCAAAACAACTTGTACGGTGCTCCTAACATGATGCCTTACCAAGGTATGATGCCAACCCAAGTCCCCCCTCAAGGAGCACCCGGTATGATGTCGAACTACAACAACAATCCTAATCGTGGCGGGTATGACATGCCGCAGGTGGGCCGCCACATGGGGCAGCGCCCGGCGTCGCGTCCTCGCAACAACGAGATAGGCGAGGTAAGCCGTGTCATTCATATGCGTAACATCACACCCAACGTAACGCAGCTGAGCATACAGAATCTCGTTCAGAACTTTGGAAATATAAAGCACATTGTGATGCTTCGACAAATGAATCAGGCACTCGTAGAAATGGAGTCTACCAAGAGCGCACAGCAGTTGGTAGACTTTTTCCGCGAAACTGGGTATGCCGAAATCGATGGTCGTCGTGTGTACATTCGCTACAGCAATCACCAGGAGCTTACGGCCACCCAACACACCAGCAAGACGTTGCTGGTGTCTATGTTCAACACCCAATATGACGTGTCCGCTGCAGCGCAGATAACGCCCATGATTGTATATCAGATATTTGGAAGCTACGGCAGCGTGCAGAAGATTGTGGTTTTGCCAAAGAATGAGTCCAGCCAGCGCAACCACAACCGTGTGCAGGCCTTGGTGCAGTTTGACACTAAGTCAACCGCAGAGACTGTGAAGAATATTTTGCAAGGTCAGCCTGTGACGATTGGGGACACCATTACATTCACCCTTGATATCCAGTTCTCACGCATGGATGACATAAAAACCAGCAACCCCGCCATATCGCTAGTGATAAGCGAGGATGGCGTGCCTCAACCACCACAGCCGCAGCAATTGCCACCGCCACCACCAACACAGCAGCAGCAGCAGCAGCAGCAGCAAGCACCGCCACAGCCACAGCAACAGCAGATGCAGGGAGGAAACATGTACCCCGTTATTTCTCAGCAGTGGAGCTAAGCAGCAGCAGCAGCAGCGGCGGCAGCAACAAGAGCAAAAAAAAAGGAAAAGGAAAAAAAAAAAAAACAGGGGAGGGTGGAGGAAAGGCAAGTAGGAACTGATAAAAAGAGGGTGATGAAGCGAGAAGGAGGGGGGAGTTTGTGTAAATGTGCATGTGTGTGTGTGTGTGTGTGTAACGCGTGAAGTGATGGTGTTGGCGAAAGGGGGAGGGGGAGGAGGGGAACGGAGATGAAATGGACTGAAGGTATGAAAAAATGAGCCGCGATTCTCACATGCGACGACGACAACAACAACGCCCTCACACACACACACACACACACACATGCATGTAAGCAATTAAGGAAGAAAAATAGCAGAGGAGGGGAGAATGGAAGGCGGCAACAGCGACCAATGCAAAGATGAAGCAAAAACAAACCAAGAAACAAGAGGACAAACAAATACCCCCTTCGCTCCCGCTTCCTTCCCAAACAGCAATGAAGAAAAACAAAAAAAGGAGCACCCTTCAAAAGGCAGGAAGAGGAAAAAAAAAAAAAATAACAAGACACCACTAAAAGGCAACATACGCAACAACAAAACAACAGCAAAAAACAAAAAACAAAAACAAAACCAAAACGAAAAGAAACCTAAAGGACGAAAGAAGGGATCTACCCGAAGCGGCGAAAGTAGCGGAGACATCGAGGAAACAATGAAAGGGGAATGCAGAATGAAGGGCAACAGGGAAATGTTAGATGTGGCAATAAAACGATGACATGAGATAGATGGTGATAGAAAGAGAGAGAGCGGGAGGGAGGGGAAGCGCACACACACGCATATGCATGCATGCACGCACGCACGTAAGGACAGGAACACAGGCGTGTGTGTGTGTGCGCTTCCCCCCCCCGCCCCCTCCAGCCCTCCAACGGCGCAGGGATTTCGAGGAGGGGATGGTGGTTGGTGGAGGCGGGAGGGCGGCGGCTGATCGCCTCGCTCTACAGCCACCTTTTCTCTGTCCTTCCCTGCCTTTTATGCCCTTCCCCTCCCCTCTCCTCACTCTCCTCACTTCCCTCACTCCCTCCCCTCCCCCTGTTTCCTCTGTTGTATTTTGCCCCTTCCTCTGTAGGTGTGGCCGCAACTAAAATCAGCCACGCACACATACATACATACACACATGCACAGAGAGATGAAAAGAGAAAAAAGTGGATGAGGAGGGAAAGAGGAAGAGAAGAAAAAAAAAAAAAAAGAGAATGCGTGGAAGCTGTGCCCCGTACAGCCTCGGTCCTGCATCTTTAATGGAATCACGGCTTCTGCCTTTTTTTTTTTTTCTTGATGGACGCATGCAGCCTGGTGCCTCAATCGTGTGAAAAGGAATGAAGACGCAGTGCCAAGCCGCTGCTTTGACACACAAAGGAGAAAATCTCTCTTTTTCTCTCTCTCTCTACACATATATATTATATTTATATGTTATATATATTATTTCTTCCTCTCCTTGCCCTTCCCCTCTCCCCTTTTTTTTTTTTTTTGCCTTTCTGCAATGTTTATTTTTTTTGTTTATTATCGTTAAAGGTCCATCCACGCAAGAACATATTATGAGTTCACAAAGTCGCATTCCAGCAACGCTGACGCAGTTCCTAATGCATAGTCAGCCACCCAGCAGCCGGGGTGAATTCACCCTTCTCATGATGGCGATTCAGACAGGAGTGAAGGTTATTGAAAAAAACATTAGGAGTGCGGGAATGCAGGGTCTATTTGGCCACCTTGGCGATAGTAACGCTAACGCCACAGGGGACATGCAGGCCAAGCTTGATGTGGTTGCAAATAACGCATTCAAGGCGTACCTCATATCCTCTGCATGTGTCTCCTTCATAGGAAGTGAGGAGGAAGAGTCTCTGGTGGTGGTGGAGGTGGGGCGCCAGGGGCACTACGTTATCTTCTTCGACCCGCTAGACGGAAGTAGTAACATTGATGCAAATATATCAGTGGGGTCCATCTGGGGAATCTGGCGTCTGCCGGAGGGGAAAAGAGCCACAACCACGATTGAAGCCAAGGAGATGCTGATGCAGCTACCGGGCAACCGCCTTGTATCGGCTGGCTACGCCATGTACGGTAGCGCCACGAACTTGGTCATGACTACTGGAAACGGGGTGGATGGGTTCACGCTTGACTCTACTATTGGTGAGTTCATTCACACACATCCCCACATCACGCTACCGGTATCTCGCCGAATATACAGCGTGAATGAAGGAAATTCGCGTCTTTTTGAGCCGTGGTTTCAACAGTACCTTCATCACATTAAGAACGAGTCAAAAGAACTCTATACGGCGCGCTACATCGGGTCCATGGTTGCTGATATTCATCGGACGCTGCTTTACGGAGGCATCTTTTGTTATCCCAACGACTCCCGTAGGCCAGGTGGTAAACTGCGGCTGATGTATGAGGCCGCCCCGATGGCAATGCTAATTGAGCAGGCTGGGGGAAAGGCGTCAACTGGCAAGGACCGTGTGCTCAACATTGTGCCTAAAAATCTCCACCAGCGCGTCCCTGTATTTATGGGGAGTAGACACGAAGTAGACCTCTGTCTTTCGTTTCAGAAAGGCCGTCCACCACCGCAGAAGCCGCAGCCGCAGCCGCCTAGCAAGCTGTGAGTGCCTCTTGTTTAAACATACAAGAGTTCATCAGAGAGCGAGTGTTAAAGAAAACAAAACAAAACAAAAAACGTGGAACGGAATAAACAAGTGGGCCAAATAATGGAGGGAGGGGGAAATTAAATAACGCACAATACGGATCAACTAGCACATGCGTATGGTGTATCTGTGTATACATGCACCCCGAGACAAACAACAACGAAAAGGTACGCAGGGATTTGTGATAAAGGCCTGGGGGAGTGACGGGGGTTTGCACATGTGCATCTTTGCAGTGTTTTCCACATGATTCCCGTTTATTTTTATGAGTTGTTGTGAATTTCCCTCCCTTCATAACCCCTCGGCACACAAATACACAAAAGGGGGACTAAACAAATGAAGGGAAATTCGTTTTGTTCTTTTTTTCCTTTTTTTTTTTTTTACGTATGTGTGTGTGTGTGTGTGTGTGTGTGTGTATTTTTGGGCAATCTTTTTGCACTTTTTGTTCCAATTGGGAATACACAATGCTGGAGGAAAAAAAAAAGAAAGGAGGAGCGGATGAAGAAAGCGAGAAGATGCTCGTATGCATGCATACATGCATGTTATCCATCTCCAGCGAACATTCACGTGTTTGGTGGTGGGGGAGTAGGGGGAGGACGACCGCCTTTGCAGAACGGGTTCCTCTGAGGGTGGTGGGGTGGTGGGGGAAATGTCAGTGCTTGTGGATCCCGGGTGTAACATCGCTTCATCTGTCTTCACGCTTCTCTCATACATAAATATATTTGATATATATATATATATATATATATTTTTTCCTGTGTTTTATATTTCCCCCTCCCCACTTTTTCTTTTTTCCTTTTAATTAAAAAACTATGATTCCTGTTTATTTTTGCCTGATCTACGCATTGTACATGTTCATTTTGATGCATTCATAGGTGCTTCCCTGTATTCCATTATTTCAGGCTATACGGCCTTAATACTACTGTCAGTACCGAGAAATGGCACCGACTGGAAGGGTGCGTTTTGTGGGGCCCTTCACGCGCCTCAAGGCTTGGTGGTTTGGGATTGAAGATGTGAAGCTGTTGGCACGTTATGGTGAGCGGGGGTTTTTCCGCTCAATTTGGATTGAGTGGCGCGGCACCATCGTTTTTTTGGCTTCTGTAGCGATCTTATTTCTCAACAAGTCGCAGTCAAACCGCGCTAATGAAATTTTGGACAATATTGAGCTTAACCGGCAACGGTATTATAAACGTGACTTTGCTCCAGAGTACGTGACGACCGCTCCGCAGGCGGTGTACGATGGCCCAAAGGGATATGTGTACCGCGATGAGGTCTCGGGGCTGATGGTGAACTCTGATAGGAAGCTCGTCTCTGACTTGTCGCGCGAGGAGCGTCGAGAGCGGCTGGCGTCAGCCGATATATCGCCCGAGATGGTGGAGGCGGCAAAGGGGCTGCGACACAGCCCACGTTACCAATGAATGAGGGAGATGAGCTGCCTCTCTCTTTGCTTGTCTCAATCTTTCTGATCCATTCCGCATGCATTGCATCTGCGTTTGTCTGCCTCTGCGTATTTGTGCATGTCACTCCTTTTTTTTTTCTTTGTTTTAAATCCCTCTGCACTGTGCATCCCTATATTTACTTCTCTTGTAACGACTTTTGTTGCAGGCAAGGCAGCAACTGCAACACGGCGCAATAATAACGGAAGGACGGAAGATAAAGAAGGAAAACGAAACAAAACATCACCTTCACCAAACCTATTTGAATGCCCACAGTCAAGGGGAGCGGAGATTCCATAACAAACTCGGCCATGGCTGACGTCAGTGGCGTTGATGGCACCGTATCAGACGGATTGCACTCTGCAGGGATACAGCAAGGAGGCGGTGGTGAACCGCATGTGGAAAAACTGGTGGCAACGTTGGCGGAGGGTTGCAGCGTTTGTGGGGTGCCGGTAATGCGAAATTCATGTGATCGAGGGGACACGTCTCATATTTCGCGTCGAAGCTATGAGCGCCAATCGCAACCGCGTATACATAAACTGGGACATGAGAATTCAGCCCCACATGCCGCTCCGTATGTGTCAGGAGAATACGGGAGTGGTCCACAAGGACAGGTTGCTAAACCGGTTGTGGCACGGCGATGTGTTGGCGTGGAACGTAACAGGATGCGGCTTCGTATCGCCAGTAAGAAACTAGTAAAAAATTGTGGCGATGTGGCGGGGGGCAGTGACTTGGTGCTCTCCCCGAGGGAGAATGGGACAACTGAAACTTCAAGAAATTCTGCTGATGCGCCACGTTTGGGCGAGAGGAAAAGTGAGATGGTAGAAATGAGAGGGGATAGTGACGATATGTGTGCACCTGTGTCGGCCGGCCTGTGCACATTGAAGAGAACTTCTCCTGTAAATGAAAGTGACAACCGTAGCAATGCATCACGTTACCAACCGCCCTCTGTGGAGGAGAGGCTCCGCCTTATAAAGGAGGAGCGTGCTGAGCGTCTTGATAAGATGCAGCAGCAATACGTGTCTGCCATGGCGGACACCGTGGCTCCACGGCCAAAGATACTTACTCGGATTCGCTGTGGCGCATTGAAGGCCATTGCTGGGCATCCTGGTCGTGGTAACAAGGGTGAAGGTATGACACTTGCAATTGAAGATCATTTGGATTCCCAGCTGCGCGTGCCCTGCGACGTTGGAAGCGGCGGTTCTCGTCCGCCGGCTCAGCGTGAAAATATCTCACGATCATCATCCGAGGAGGATGTGGCGCATCGCCAGAAACTGCAGCAATGGAAACGCGAATAAAATGAGCAATCTGGACATGAAGATTTAGATGGGGATGGAGTGGAGTATCCACTCGGGATTGATAGGGATGATTGATGCTTTTCTTCTTCTTTCTTTTTTTTTTTGCTTGCAAAGGGCTCGTGAATTTTATGAGGTGCGTGCCACGTCAACCGTGAACAAAAAATTTTTTTTTGTATGTATAATAATAATAATGATAATAATCACGATTATTATTATTGTGTGCGTGTGTCTCATTGTTTGTCGCCTTCATTCATCCATTATTATTTAAAGAATGTTTTTGGTTGCTGCTATCACTGTTGTTTTTCCTCCTGGTGTTATCTGCCCGCTTGTTTGCTTGCATTTATTCAGGCTCTGTGTCTGACTGCAGTGCACAACCCGCTGCCTGTGGGTATCGTCTCCCTTTTTGTGATGCTTCACCCCCCCCTCCTCCTCCCCTGCGCCTTCATATTCCCGTATTCTTCACAGATGCGGCGTGCGTTGGGGCCTGTGTCTAGCCGCCTTTCATGGTGGCATGCAGCAACCATGACATGCACGTCACGGTTGTTTCGAGCACAGGGTAGTGCAGCCTCTGATGTGGAAAAGGAGGAGCTTGAAAAGGACAAGGCAGCGCTGCGCAGGTATTCCCTATTCTCAGTCTTTGGCGGCCTGTGCGTTGTGACCATATGGTACGGCTTGCATCAGGCAAGGATGCGATATTTTGGCGCCCAGGGAAGCGCACGGGTGGATGTCGAGACACGTGGACGACCGTCGCTCGGTGGCCCTTTTGTTCTTGTGACGACTGACGGCCATCCTGTTTCGCAGGCGGAGTTTTTAGGCTCATGGACATTTTTTTACTTCGGCTTCACGCACTGCCCGGAGATATGTCCGGTTGAGCTGAACCGCATGTCAAAAGTCGTGGACGCCGTGCGAGCGCAACGACCAAAGGACAGAATTCTCCCGCTCTTTGTGTCGTGTGACCCTCAGCGCGACTCGCTGGAGGCGATTGCAGAATATCTCTCTGCATTCCACCCTGACTTTATTGGACTTGTAGGGACGCCAAAGCAGGTGAATGACGCATGCAAATCGTACCGTATCTACTACTCCATGCCGAGTGATGACGCGCAGGACTACCTCATCGATCACAGCATTGCCATCTTTCTTTTCGATCCCAGAGGACGATTTGTGGACTTTTTTGGAAGCCGCTACAGTGAGACGGAAATCACGCAGCGCGTGCTGCATTACATGGAGGAGTTTGAGCGGGACCCAGAATGGACAAATTGGTGATGGATAATATGCACACAAATACACATATATATATATATATATATATATATATATATGTGGTTTACTTGCCAAATTAATGCCAGAGAGGTTGACCTCGCGCTTCATCGTTAGTCTTACTTCTTCCCCCCTCCCTCTTTTTTTTTTTTTTTCTTGCTGCGGCAGCAGCAGCAGCAGCCACACCCGCCTGCCAGGTGTGGCAAGTGGCGTTTCCCTCATCTTTCGTTTTGTTTCTGGTGCATTTGTTGCCGTCCATCTTACAATGGAGCCGCTGCGCTGCAAGTTAGTTTTACTGGGCGATGGCAAGGTGGGGAAGACATGCTTGCTGCACAGCTACGCGAACGGTTTGGAGTATCTGGCGATGCGCCATGATTACACCAGGACCCTTATAGAGAACTACGAATTGCTAATCCCCATCAACGACGACAACGACGACGACGCGGCACCTGCAGACACGCAAGTTGTACGTCTGAGCTCTTGGGACACTGCTGGACAGGAGGAGTTCGACGAGCTCCGTCGCATGTGCTACACTAGCACTGCCCTTCCTGCAGAAGAGGGAAATGGAGTGGTGGCCGTGCCGCGCTGCGAGGTGTCCGTCTTTATTGTGTGTTTTGCGTGGGACGATCCTCAAAGCCTGACGAACGTGCAGATGCGTTGGTACCGCGAGATCCGACGTATGGAACGCGAGGTAGCCT
This sequence comes from Trypanosoma scelopori, assembly GCA_030849745.1. NCBI lineage: Eukaryota > Euglenozoa > Kinetoplastea > Trypanosomatida > Trypanosomatidae > Trypanosoma > Trypanosoma scelopori. The sequence goes on along the minus strand of JASANX010000951.1, from coordinate 32,267 downwards.
TGGCCAACACTGGTAACGGGCATCGGCCATTTACGGTTGTGCTCTGCGGAACGAAATTTGACCTGCAAATGGAGGCAAAACAGCAGGGCACCACTACGCTGGGGATGGTGACGTGGGAGCAGGCGTATGCTGTGCAGCAGAGCATCACAGCCGATGCATTGGTAGCTTGCAGCTCCAAGACGGGTTTCGGTGTTCGTGATGTGTTTCACACTGCCTTGCTGCTGTGGCTGCAGAACCAATCGACATACACCAGTCGACTGGCCCTCGGATCCTCGGATGACTTGATGCCTTGCTCTGGCGGTGGTGGTGATGACCATGTCGCCGCCCCAATCGCCAAAAAGGGCCACTGCCACCTCCTATGATAGCGTTTAGAGATGGCAGTTTGGATGGTTGCCGTGCCACCATGAGGTGTGGGTGCGTTCTGGTTCTCTCTGCTCTTTTTGTTTGTTGTTGTTGTTGTTCCTGCAGTATTCTTGGCTCACTTTCATTTCCTCCTCCTTTGTGTTGCTATCATGTATTTGGTGCTCACCCCGTTAATGTTATGGACGTCACGGTGTAGAGAGAGAGAGAGGAGGAGGAGGAGGAGGAGGTTGTGGCTGTGGTGTGGTCTTGCCGCTCATGGCGACGCGCTCGGCCCTCCGTGTCGACGAGAATGCGGATCCGCGCCACTTTGGCACCTCTACCGACGATACAGCCATCTACCTGGAGGATTCCATGGATGAGCCTACCGCCCGTTGCATCAGCTCGTCTCCATCGGTCGTGGCGATTCTTTCCCCCCAGCGCCTACCTTCCAACAGCACCCACGCTATCGACATCACGGAGTACGACAGCCGCAGCATTGGAAGCAGTTCCAGTAGCGCTAGATTCACTCTCCGCAGTCACCCGCTGTCGGATCTGACGAATGCTGGTGCTACCAGGGTGTCATTTTCGAAGTCGCCCAACCCTCGTCGCTCGCTTTCGACGACGGCGTTGTCTAAACACACCTCCTCTGACACATCTGGCTCTTCCCAGAAGCAGCAGCAGCGGCAGTCTCGTCCCGACAGCACCTCTGTCGGGCGGAAACTGGAAATGAGCGTACATGCGGAGAAAACCATTAGCCTTGACGAGTACGAGCGTCTTGAGCGCGAGCGCAATCGTTATGAGAAGATGTATGAGCACCAGAAGACCCTGTACGAGGAGATGGCGGAGAGGCAGAGTGAGACGTACAAGAACTTGCAGGAGAAGATAATCGAGGTCGTCGCTCTCTCCACGCGCAACGAAGAAAACAAACGGTTCATTCGGCAGCTGAAACGTGAGATGGCAGATAGCCGGACGCGTGTCATGAACATTCAGAACCGCGCTCTAGAGGAGACCAAAATGGAGAAAAGTGCTCGAGAACGCTACCAAACGCAGATGCGAGAGCAAAAGGAAAAGTACACTAATCTTCTTGAGGAACAGGAGGTGAAGGTAACTGGCCTTGAGAGCCTACTCAAGGATGTCATGAGCATGAAAGGTGAATGCGACCAGGTGCAGATATCGCAGCTCGATGCCCTTTTGAAGGCGTCATATGCAAAAAACACGGCTCTTTTTGGTGACCTACTGCGTCAAGGTCGCCAAATAGACATGTTGTTTGATAGCAAGGCGTCGCTGGAGCGGCAGATGGAACAATTGCGGCGGGAGAGGCGCGAGGCGGAGGCGGCATGGGCAGAGGAGCGTCGGCGCATAGTGGCGGAGGCGGAGCGCTACACTACCCAGATAGCAGAACAGCAACACTCTATTCTCGAGCTGCGCCGAATGCTAATCCGCGCCCTCGAGCCTGCGACACTGTCGCAGGATGGACACGACGTCAATGGTGGTGTAAATTACAACAACGATGATGATGATGATGATGATGATGATGATCGTGATGGTGAAGATGATGATGATGACGACGATGACGACGACGACGGAAGCAGTTGTAGCAGTAGCAGCAGCAGCTACTCAGAGGGTGGTTCGCAGAGACGTCATGATTCTGATGGCAACGGGGATGAGGCCATTTCAGCAAAGGCGGAGGCTTTCCATCCGTCACAGCTGCAGACGGATCGATCACTCGAACGCCGGGCAACTGCCTTGGCAACACTCTCCGCGCAGATTCAGTCGAAGCTGAAGGTTCTTCCAGCCGGACGGATTTGAGGAAGAAGAAGATAAGAAACGAGTTCACGCGGAGGGAGGTGGAAATCAAGGACGAGAGTTGTGAAAAATTAAAGCGAGGAGAAAATGAAAGCCAAGAGGATGAAAAACGGGGAGTAAAAATGGGGCTGGGAATGTACAGCAATACAAATAAAAGCAAAAACAAAACAAAACAAAAAAAGAAAATAAACCAACCAACAAAACAATAACAACAACAACAACATAGTTAACCGACGGTTGTGTTTTTGTACTTCCATCTATAGATGTTTGTTTCCCCGCTTAGATGCTTATGATGAGGTGTAATGTAGAGAGAAGGAAGGAAAGAGAGAAAGGCTGCACGTGTACGTGTGTGTGTACGTGTGTGGGGCGATGGTATTACACTTTGAGTCTACGTTAGCTGCAGTGAAGTTGTTGTGTTAGTCTTTCTTTCTTTCTCTCTCTCTCTCTCCCGGTGCATGTAATGGGTCTGTGTGTGTTTTGCTATTGTCTCCTTCTCTCCATGCGCATGTGTGTTTTAGAGCGGTGGCTGTGAGATTCAGGTGGGAGGCGGAAGGAACGCAACAGCGCGGCAATGCAATGCAAAAAGAAGAAAGAAAAAAAAAAAAGAGCCAAAGAAGAGTCAGGAGATTTGACGTGTTTTTTTTTTTTTTTGTTGTTGTTGTGTGTATTGGTCGTCGTCGTCGTCGTTGTTGTTGTTGTCATTGTCGGCACTACTGCTTGTAGCGTCTTTCTTGTACCAGCCGCTGTTCGCATCTGCGTGTGCATTTGTTTCTGGACCCCATGCACTCATTCACACATGCGCACATACACACATGTGTACATTATTATTATTATTATCAGTTTTTTCTTTTCGTTCACCGTCTCGCGTCTCCCACCTGCTTTGTGTGAAGAGGGCTTGCTGGAGTTCACGCAGCATATCAGCGTTGGTGGTCAATATCGAAGCAAATAAACAACAACAACAACAACAACAAAAAAAATCAAGCAAACAAACAACAAGAAGGAAAGAAAGGTGGCATCATTCATGTGGAAAAAGCAGGGGAAATCGTTGCAGCACGAGGAGGAGGAGGAGGAGGAAAACACTCCGCTGCTGCAGCCGTCGAAGGGCTTATCCTCACTGGAGGCTGAGCGTCTCCTCGACCATCATGGACGAAATGAGCTGCCACACAAAACAACGTCTGGCTGGCTTATATTTCTGCGCTGTCTCTGGGGTCCGATGCCAATCGCCATTTGGATCGCTGTCATCATCGAGTTTTCACTGGAAAACTTTCCGGACGGGGGTATTCTTCTCTTCATTCAGTTTGCCAACGCCACCATCGGTTGGTACGAGACCACGAAAGCCGGCGATGCGGTTGCGGCGCTCCGCAATTCGCTGAAGCCGCTCGCAACGGTGATGCGCGACGGAACGTGGCGGAACATTGATGCGGCGCTTGTGGTGCCTGGGGATCTTGTTAAACTTGCAGCGGGTTCAGCGGTCCCAGCGGATTGCACTATTAATGAAGGTACGATCGACGTGGATGAGGCAGCGCTGACGGGCGAGTCACTCCCTGTGACAATGGGAACGGAGCAGATGCCGAAGATGGGCTCCACCGTCGTACGCGGCGAGGTGGATGGAACGGTGCAATTCACCGGACGGAAGACATTCTTTGGAAAAACTGCACTACTGCTGCAGTCTGTAGAGGCTGACCTTGGCAACATTCATTATGTACTGGTGCGTGTGATGTTTCTGCTCACTTCCCTGTCCCTCACGTTGTGCCTCGTCTGCTTCGGATACCTCATGGGACACTACAAGCTGGACTTCCGCGAGGCACTGGAGTTTACTGTGGTCCTCTTGGTTGTGTCAATTCCAATCGCAATAGAAATTGTCGTTACAACGACCCTCGCACTTGGTTCGAAGGAGCTGTCGAAGAAAAAGGTGATTGTCACACGCCTGTCAGCAATTGAAATGATGTCTGCCGTCAACATGCTCTGCTCTGACAAGACGGGAACACTGACGCTGAATAAGATGGAGATACAAGAGCAGTGCCATGTCTTCAGCAGAGAGTACAATAGAGAGAGTGTGCTCGTTTTTGCTGCCCTTGCTGCCAAGTGGCGGGAACCACCACGTGATGCGCTGGACACAATGGTTCTGAGTGCTGCAGACTTGGATGAGTGTGACAAGTACACACAGCTTGAGTTTGTCCCCTTTGACCCCCGTATCAAACGCACAGAGGCAACCCTGCGTGGACCTGACGGTCTTGTCTTCAAAGTAACGAAGGGCGCACCAAATGTCGTCCTGCAGCTGGTGCACAACCGCGATGAGATAAAGTCACAGGTGGAGAGCATTATTGAGGATCTTGGCCGTCGCGGCATTCGTTGTCTCACAATTGCACGCACCAAGGAGGATCAGAAGTGGTATATCTGCGGCATCCTGACGTTCCTCGATCCGCCGCGTCCCGACACGAAGGAAACAATTCGTCGTAGCACAGAGTATGGTGTTGATGTAAAGATGATCACTGGCGACCATCAACTCATTGCGAAGGAGATGTGCCGCATGCTCGGCATGGACACAAACATATTGACCGCGGAAGGCCTCCCAAAGTTTCCAGCGAGTGGCGACCCAAAAGACATACCGAGGACGCTGGGTGAGACGCATGGAGACATGATTCTGGCTTGTGGTGGTTTTGCCCATGTATATCCAGAACACAAGTATATCATTGTGGAGGCACTGCGTCAACGTGGGTACACTGTCGCTATGACAGGTGATGGTGTCAATGATGCGCCTGCTCTGAAGCGTGCCGACGTGGGCATCGCCGTTGACGGTGCCACCGACGCAGCACGGGCTGCGTCAGACATGGTGCTGACGGAACCTGGACTAAGCGTTGTTGTGGATGCAATGCTTATTGCCCGAGGTGTCTTTCAGCGCATGTTATCCTTTCTCACGTATCGTATATCTGCAACCTTGCAATTGGTATTCTTCTTCTTTATTGGCGTCTTTGCTCTTCCATGTGAGAGCTACGGTATTCACGACGAACATTTCCGCTTCTTCCGCATCCCAGTGCTGATGTTCATGTTAATTACATTGCTCAACGATGGAACATTGATGGCCATTGGCTATGATAGGGTTCTCCCCGAGCAGCGTCCACAGAGGTGGAATCTCCCTGTTGTATTTCTCATTGCCTCGGTACTCGCCGCCGTGGCATGCGTGTCATCGCTTCTGCTGCTTTGGATGGCGCTTGATTCGCATAGCAGCTCCTCGTGGTTCCACGATCTTGGAATTCCACCTCTTTCGGAGGGGAAAATTGTGACGATGCTCTACCTAAAGGTGTCCATCTCTGATTTCTTGACGCTCTTCTCATCTCGCACCGGTCCCAACTGGTTCTGGTCATCCAGACCAAGCTTCATTCTGCTGGTTGGTGCAGTCATTTCCCTAACAATATCTTCCTGTGTTGCCGCCTTCTGGCCTGATGGGGCCATGGACGGTATCGTCGTCATTGGCCTCTCACACGGGAAAGGGGCGGCGCACCATCTCATGCCATTATGGGTCTGGATCTGGTGTGTCTCCTGGTGGTTTATTCAAGAGATTGCGAAGGTGCTCACATACCGTGTACTGGATACATTTGACATATTCAGCTATCGCACAATTGCACAGGGAAGGTGGAAGCCGTCCGTGAAGACAACATTCCGACGTCGCTCTCGTGGACTCAGCCTGGGCGCAACAGATAATGTGGAGCAGCCTCTCCTGTCGTAGCGAGGTGGGGTGAATGAAGTCGTAACGTGCAATACGACGGAGAATCGAAAACGAAAAGGAAGAAAAAAAAAATAATAATCAACAATGACAAAAACAACAGTACCACGAGAGGAGCAAAGAAGAAGGAGAGAGAAAAAAAAAAGGAGGAGGGCGGGTGGGAGAAATATGAATGAGGGATGTGTCATGTAACGCATAGGAGTCTGAGAAGGGAGGCGTGGTGGTCTCTTTAGGAAATTGGCGGAAGCCGGGGAAGCCTGAAATATGTTGATAGGTGGAAAGATGGACACACACATACACAAATATATAAATATATTTATATTGGGTAAACGAAGATGGTGGTGGGAGGAAAAAAAGAGAGGGAACGAGCGTGCCTGTCAGTTGTGTACATACGTGGTTCCGTCCGTCGATGTGCCCACTTGGACGGGGCTTGGATTCTCTTCCACTGCATCGCCCAATAGAGGCACGTGTGTGCTCTACGATGGTGCTATCGATGCGTGAAGCAGCCAATGGTGCAACGTGGTACAGACACGAGGAACCGAAGGGGCAACAACGAAGGCTACCGGCATGCCTCTCCTTCTCTCTTCTTTCTGTTGCTCTTGTCGTTGCTCTTGCGGTGGTGAGTTTGGTCAGGTGAATTGCGTACATCAACTCTGGAGACCACTCCATGATGCAGACCTTCTTCTTCTTCTTCTTCTTCTTTCCTCCAGGCAAATGGCCGGATGACGTTGGGAGGAACGCATAAGGAAAGAGAATGGGAATCTGAGACATTATTCCCTCCACCTTTCCAACACCCTCATCTAACTCCGTCACACTCCTCCGCTGTTTCCTCAGAGGTTCCACAGATGTCATACGCTCGTTTTTTTCTTTTTGTTTTCCTTTTTTAAAAAAAAAAAATTGAGGGGGGCGGAGGGGGGTACGCCGTCTCGTTTCTTCAGCAACTGCACTTAAAGAAAAAAAAAAAGCGAGAGAAGGAACGCTTTACGTTCTTATCCGTCGTTGTGTCTCTCTGTGTGGTAATATGCAGTGTCGTTGTTTCTTTCCTGCGTGTGTCTTTTTTTTTTTTCTTTTCTTTTCTTTTGTTGTTATTCATTTTTCCAACAGCCAAAAAAAAAAAAGAGAGGGAAAACTGATGTTACGTGTGACCTATCGGATTGGAGTGAAGCCTTGCTGGGCATTGCAGAGAAGCGTTCTTGTGTCAAGTGAACTGCTTCGCCAAGTGGTCGTTTGTGATCGCCAGAAATCAGGATATTACAAAACAAAACAAAACAAAAAAAAAACCGAAACTGATGATGAGAATGCTGCCACCAGTGGCAGTGTAGTTATCGCTGTAGGTGTGGCGGTGATGATGTTGATGGTAGTGCTGTTGGGCCATGTGGAGAGAGATAGAGAGGTGGTGGTGGTGGTGGTGTGCAAGAGGTATGCATGTATTCAGGACGGAAGTAAATGGAGGCAATGCGCCATACGCACATGTGCATCTTTCGTTGTTGTGAACGCTCTGATAATGTACGCTTTTTTTTTTTCCGTGTTTGTTTCTGCTGCCGTTCTGCGCATTCTTGTCTTGTCCCTCTTTCAATCCTTTCCCCCTACACATTATCATCATCATCGTTCTCCCATTCTACTACTTCGTTTCTGATGTTATTCTGCCCCTGCATTCTCGTGTGTGCGTGCGTGCGTTGTGTTCTCTCGTGTCATCTGCTTGTGCTCTTTGTGCCTTGATAGAGGACTGTACACGCCTTATATTATAATGTATATATTTCTTTTTGCTGTGTCTGTTTTCTTTCCTTCTCTCCTTGTGTGTGTGTGTGTGTGTGTGTGGTCATAGTGACACACGGGGCTGGCGTTTAGCTCAATGAGTCAAGAGGATGCTGTTGCGAGTTCTGCTCTCCGCTCTGCCTGCCAGCAGGGGAATCTGTCCATGGTGCAGGATCTCGCTTCACATGGGTTTGAGTTAGATGGAACCTCGAGTGACGGCTGCACGGGCTTGTGGTTGGCGGCGGAGGCTGGCCACGCGGACGTTGTAGCCTTTCTTTGCTCGAAAGGAGCCAATGCAGGCGTTTCTAGATGGTCTGGACGTGCCACTGCGCTCTTCGTGGCGGCACAGAATGGACATGCCCCAGTGGTACGGGTGCTTCTGCAGTTCGGCGCGGATCCAGAGAGCAGCCGAGAGACGGGGGTCACACCTCTCTTCATCGCAGCGCAGCAGGGACAACTTGAGGTTGTTCAGCTGCTGCTCGATAGTGGGGTGAGTCCTACCACACCAAACCACCAAGGTGTGAGTCCCATCATGGTGGCGGCTTATCAGGGGCATGTGGGCTGTGTCCGATTGTTGGTTGAAGCGGGGTGTGACCCTTACGAGGTGGCGCTGGGGCGGAATGCCATTGACTGGGCCGAGGAAGGGGGTTATGGGAAGGAGGTGACGCAGGCAGTGATGGAACTGACAACACATTCTTTCACAAGTGCAGGGGCGCGCGGGGAGGTTGTCCCGTGGCACACAAACAACACCGATGACAATGGCGGCACCACGCATGGGAGGGAGGGCCGAGGAACACACGCGGCATCATCATGGTCGATGGTGAGATCAGGAACAAAATACACCGCCTGTGCAGAGCGAGAACGGTCTACTCCGGATTCTAGTTTCACGGGGGGAGTGTATGAGCCACAGTACCTGCTACGCGGGCGACGTACTGCCCAGAGTCTGCGCCCCGCACCACAAGGCGTCACCAGCCATGTGCCGCGCATGGAACGGGGGAAGACTCAAAATTCTGCTATACCGCCGTGCACGGCTTCGACGTCGGCGTCTCGTGCGCCAAGGACTCGGCTGCATCAGATGATGGAACGTGAGAGCATGGCGAATGAGGCGTTCAAGAGGGAGATTAGAAACTCTCTGTTTCAAGCACACAGTTTCCACCGGTCTGTGGAGGTCTCGCAGCCTCTCAACGTGCAGGAAACTGACGCGAGATGGAACATCTGGAGACGAACGCTTCAGGAGAGGTTGCAGTGGGTGGGGCAACGTCCTTGTGGCTCCCAAGACGGATGCTCACGTAGTCTGGACGCATCGCACTGAGAGCAGCGTGTTTGCCAACAGAGCTGCAGTGTATCGAGAGGGCATAGGAAGGCGTAGACGCTTGAACTACAGCGACAACCTGAGAAATTTCCGGTGCCTTCGTTAATTGCTCGAGCAGACGACGTTGTTGTGTGCGTTTTTTTTTTTTTTTCTTCTTTTTTTTTTCTGCCTCTGAATTCCATTTTCCACCACTTCTTTGGTTTGCGCTGGAGCCTTGTTGCTCATGTCTCACGCAATGGCGCTCCGTTCCAGATATTTATTTTGCAGCTCTTGCTTGTTGCTTTCTTTTTCTCCCTCTTGTTGTTGGTGTTGCGTGATGATGCATGGAAGCAGCGTGGATTAAATATATATATATATATATTTATTTGTTTGTTTGTTTGCACTGGTGCACATTAGGGCTGCCATGTCCCAATTAATTGAGAAAAGCAACGCCCTGCAGCAGCACGCGAAAACAGAGCACATTGTTCGTCTGGAGGTGCAGCGTCGACACGCAAAGGGGTCACTCCGGGTTATCGACACGATGATCTCCGAGGTGGATGATCAGCTGCTGTGCGTGTCGCAGCTGAAGAAGAAGTGGCTGCAACACTGCAAAGAACTTGAAGCAATGCGGCAGGATATAATGGCGATGGAAACCGAAATCCGAGAAGAACAAGAGAAGAAGTTTCTGCAGTTGCTTGATCAGATTGCGCACGGCCAACCTCCGTCGAAGATTGAGCGTAGCACAAGTGGAGCTGTTCCATTCACTCAGTGACTCATGCACTTGATCGTTCTCTCCCCCCTCATCCCTTATTCCTTCTCAACTATGTTCACTGATTTCTCACCTCTAGGGCATGCATGTTTTACTCTTGCTCTTGTTGCCTCTGTGTGTTGCAACATTCTTCTGCTGCGCTGGTTAAAGTGATCTATGGCGTATGTGTATATTGCATGTGGCTGCAATGTATGTCAGTATATATATATATATATATATATATATACGCATTACATCCGCTTGCGTACAGTGCTTGCGTTTGTAAGTGCATGTAGAGCTTGGAAGAGAGGCATATATGCGTAATTGTTCTTGTTGTTGTTATTCTCACACATATGTATCTATATATGTATATATAGATGTATGTGTTTGTTGCATTGTCTCCCACGCACATTGTCTTCCTGGATTTCTAGGGCAAGTGGCGGCTCCTTGTAGAACAGAAGAAATAATTGGGTGGTCGCATTGCTCTGCAGGTGGGTGAGTCAACACTGGTAATAGCACTGCAGCAGCAGCAGCAGCAGCAGCTGTGATTGGATTATAATTGAAGGGCTCCCAAGAGGTGGGGCAAGGTGCTGTCCACATGGCAGACTACAAAACACCTGGAAGGCAGCCAACAGCTGCGTCTGCAAACATGGGATGTACCGGGAGTGTTGGTAGGCGAGTAGTGCGCTCCGCACTTGAACTTCTTGTGGAAACGGCGTCTCCTGACCTTGTAAGGCAACAGGATGTTTCGTTGTCACCCAAGGCTGCGAAACGCGCTCCGGCAAAGTTCACTGTCATACACACTGCTGCACCACCAGCTCCAGTAGAGGAAACGAGGATCCTGCCTTCTTTTTCCTCTACCAGTAATACTAGTACTGCCACTACTGGACATCATCAGAACTATTACTTGCCTGTGGAGGAGCCAAGCACACTACAGTTTCTCTCACCCACCTCCACCCGCGGGGGAGGTGACAGTGCCGTCAAGAAGCGCCTCTTCAAAAAGAAGCTGGTGAAGATCTCGGACTCCGCTAGGAAGAAGAAAAAGATGGTTCTAGGGGGAAGTAACGGGACACGCGAGGAGGCGGGGGGAGTGGGAACTTCATTTTGGGATGCAGATGCAGCTGCTGCTATTTCGGCATCGGCTTCAGCTTCGGCTGGACGCAGGGAAAAAAGCCCCCACGGCCAGAACGGGCTTACGCATTACAGAAATGAACCGCTCTTCACAGAGGAGGAAGTGCAGCAAAGAGTTGTAGAGGCACTCAAGGCATACGAGGCAAGCCGTGATGCGGAGGAAGAGTCTGTACTGCAGGAAGTAGGGCGCGAGATTGAGTCGCAGAACGAGCGATACGAGAAGTTGCTTCAGGAGAAGCGGGTTGTCGTCAAGGAGCGCGACGGTTTTCACACCAAGATGGAGCAACTTGCTCAGGAGTGCGGAGTTCTGCAAACCACCATTGCGGCGCTGCACCAGGAGCTGCAGGAGGAACGAGAGAAAGTGAGTCGTGTCGAAGTGGAACTCTGTCATGCGCAGGACAAAGCCCGCTTGGCCTCGTCCGGGGTGCAGCAAGAGCTAAACTTTGAGAAGGCGCAGTGGAAGCTGTCGCAGGAAGAGGCGCGCCAGCAGATGCATGAGCTTGAGGCACAGTTAAAGTCTCGCGCAGATGAATGTCGTGAACTGCAGGAGGCTCTTGCCTCTAAAGAAAACGAGCGCGTCCAGGCGTTGGAGCGACTAGAGGATTCCCAGAAGGAAACTCAGCAGTTACGGAAGCAACATGGCGAGCTGGAATCGACAAATGCGGAAGTGCAAGAGTTGGCCCGAGCTAAGGAGGCCTTCATTCGTCAGTTGCAACACAGATTGCAGGAGGCCGAACGGGCTGTAAAGCGTGTTTCAACGACTACGCGGGATGAACATGTTCAGCTTGAGACACGTCTTCAATCTGTTGAGGGGGCACTGCAACAGCAAACAGACGAGGTGCGACGGAAGATGCATCGCGTCCACATGCTCGAGGTAGAGCAGGCGAAGGCCGAGCGTGTGACCCGGTCTCTGCGCCACGTCGTCCGGGAGGCTTTCGCAAGCTTCTCGGCGATACACACGGCGCTGGGGTCGTGTGTAGAGGCGTGCCGCACGGTGGTTCCACAGGCTGCGGCCCGCCACGCGCGACCCCAGCGCCGCGGGTTACGCTGTGCATTGTTTCCTGCAGAGCGCAGCACTGCAGCAGATGATGAGTCGGTGTGCGGCAATGAAGCCACTACGGCATGGAGCGAGAAATGGGATGTGGATATGGAACTTGGACTGTTAGCAGATGAAAAGGAGGAGGAGGAGGAGGGCGATTATGGTGATAGTAATGATGTTCATCATAACGACAAAATCGGCCTCTTGAGGCCCCTCAAACACCGAGGGCTCAAAAAAGAACTGCAGCGAGGTGGTCTCGTGTCGGAGAAATCTGGAGCTGCACAACGGGAGCGGCAACGGCGCTTTCAGGTGGGAGGCTTTGGGGGTCAAGGTCCCGCGAAGAGGTGCGCTGACACCGAGGGAGTGCAGGTGGGAAGTGGCGATGCAGACGAATGTGGGCGCCTCCATCGATGCCAGCGGCAGTGTGAGCGGCTTTTAGAGACGCTGCAACGGTTGTTTGTACGAAACCAGGAGGAGGCGCGCCGCCATATTGCTCGTCTTGAGGCCCAGCATGCCGAACAAAGTGAGACGGAGGTTGCACAATGTCGTGACGCTCTTGCTGTGTGCCAGACGAACCTCGAGCAGGGCAAGCGGCAGCAGCAGCTGTTGGAGGACAAATGCCTCCAGTATAGCGGTGAAATTCAGCAGCTGGAGGGCAAACTTGTGGAGCTGCGCTTCTCCGAGGAGGAGACGAAGGCGCAGCAAAAGCATCTGATGGGGAGCGTTGAGAAGCTGCAGTGCGAGCGGGATGTGCTGCAACTCCAACTTAAGGTGAGTCAGCAGGACTGTGTGGAGCTGCGCGAGCGATACGAGTCAATTCGCACAGAGGCAGGTGAAGTGCAGGAGCGCCTTCGCCTCCTGGAGGAGACACAGCGAGGCCAGGAGGCGGCGAATGAGGCCAAGAACAAAGTACTGGCGAGGTTGGCCCGCTGCACTGAACGGCTGAAAAAAACAGAGGGAGAGTGCGAGACGCTCCGCAGCGAGAACAGTGCTCTGTCCACCAAGGTGAAATCCTTGCTTCTGCAGCTGCAGACGTCTAGGGCGCACCAGCGGGGCAAGAGCGCCACATCCCCGGCGCGCCAAAAACAGTCCGAGGAGTTGAGTGCACTGACAAGAGAGTTGGGGGCGCTGCGTGGGCTGCAGGAATCGGCCGCCGCGCTCCACGCCAAGGAGCATGCAGAGGCCGAGTCGTCAAAACGAAAGCTCCGCGCACAAAATGACGGGCTGCGCGACGAATTGATGCAGGTGCAGCGCGCGCTTGCTGACGCCCGAAACGAGGTAGTTTTACAGCAGCGTGCGGAAACAGTAACGTTGCGCACGCTGCTGAGCATTCACCAAGAGAGTTTTGACAATCCCATTGAGTCCCGCGTGGACAGCCAGAGTGACGGGGTGCAGCAGAGGCTGTTCGACTGTAGTCCTACACCTTCCCACGCAAAGGATGGTGGTGTGGCTGTCGCTCAAATGGAGATGACGATGGTTGAGATGCGCGGTCGTGTCGTATCACTGGCCCAGCGTGCTGTTCTTGAGCTTGCGCGGCTGAGGGAAGCGTGCTCTCAGGCGCCGCGCGTCGAGATGGCTAATAATGCTAGTACTACTGCTGCGGGCGGTGGCAGCAGCAGCAGCATACTGGATAGCTTTCATGTTTCAGAGAAGCTTGCGTTGGAGTCGGCGCAGCGTTCTGCTGCCCGTCGGCAGGTGTTTAGTGACAACTGGGACGCGGTTGCACCACCACCTCCACCTCCACCTCCACCGCAGTCGCGAGTAGAACCAGCACTGCGCACCATAGAGCAACGTCACTACCAGTCCTGCCTTCTGGGCACCCCTCAGCGGCACGTCGCAGTGGCGGCAGCGGCAGCTGCTGCTGAAGCCGCTGCCGCTGCCGCTGCCGCTGCTTCTCATAAGTCTCCGTCGCCGATGCAGGAAGACGGCGAGGCGATGTCGTCGGCCATACCCCTCCGCCACTCCACCTCGTTCGGAGCTGCCAACCTGTCAAAATCTGCTGCGGGAAACCGGCAGAGCCTTCTGCATCATGGTGCGTCTTTGGTGTCGCTGACTTCCTCTGCTGGGGTGTCGAGATCCCGCTCCGGACACGGTTTGGTGGACGGGAGCAGCTCTCCGGCGAGGCCACCGATGTTGCGTGCAGCGTCGATGAATTGATGTGATCCCCTCCCACACGTATTTTTCTTGCTTTCACGACACTGTGCTGCCTCATTGGCACTTACATGCCGAAGGTTATATCTATATACATATATAGAGGGAGACGAAGTAGATGCATTACACTAGATTTGTTTTTGTGTTACGAGGTCATCATTTATATTGGGCGAACACAACTATGAGCATTCCCCTGTTTATTATTATTATTATTATTATTATTATTTCCTTTCTCTCTTCCTCCATTGCCATTTCTCCTCAGTTTTGCACCCCCTACGCATTTGCCGCCTCTACTGCCTTCATTTGTTTCCCTCAGGTTACAGCACACTCTTTTTCTTTCTCATTTCACTTACCTCTTGTTTTGTGCCCAGGGGTGGCAGGAATCGGTCGGGGAGGAAGAGAGACAGAGGGAATTCTGGTGTGTACCGGAAGGGGGAGAAACGGGGGTGGGGCGCATCGAAGAGAGAGCCAAAAGGGGACGAAGAAGAAGAAGAAGAACAACAACGCCTAAGAGAAAAACAAGTAAAAACAAAAACCAGTTATAAAACAGAAGACCAAAAGGAGTATATTGTAGTTTCATGTCTGCCCGTCAGCTGCGACGCCTGCGGGACCTCGTGAAGGCCTCGACGGGGGCCGATGCGGATGATGATGTGGAGGACTGTCCTTCGACGATGAAGGTTTCGAGGGATGCGAAGAAGTCAAGAAGGCAGCGGAAAGCAGCGGTAGGCCAGGAGGCGCAGGAGCAACACAAGGAAGAAGGATACGAGCAGCTCCTGACGACCACCAACCCCACTGAGGTGGTCATTGAGAGGCTTTCAGGTGGTGAAAGAGATAATGATGATGATGATGATGATGATGGTAACGGACTTCACCCAGTTGCACCACGGGGCACGGAGGAGATACTCGCCGCTGCTAATAATAAGAAGCGGAAAAAGAAACAGAAGAAGCAAGCGCGGCGTCAGTGTGCTGGTGACGACAAGGACGGTGAGGATGAGGGAGACAGTACGGGAGGCTGCAACCATCAGCATCAGGAGGAAGAAGAAAAGGGGGAAGCGGAGGGATCCCAGAAAGACAACAGGATTGATGAAGGGCGCGGGAGGAAGCAGCGCACAAGGAAGAGAAAAGATACTCGTCGCAAAAAGGAGCGCGAGGAGGAGGAGGAGGAATTGCTACTCGAGGCGGTGCTGCGGCAGCGGGAGCTTGAGGTGGGCAGTGGTGGTGGTGGTGCCGCGCGATGGGATGTTGCGAGAGATATGGGAGGCGAGACGGACCTCCTTGTGCTCCTCTCGACGTGCAACCCGCAAATGCTGGATTCGCGGCAGGAGCGGATCCGCCGCTTTGGTGTGAGCGCCGTAGAGGACGTTGGCGACAGCAAGGTGCCGCAGCGACGCGCAGATAATAGACCTTCATCGCTGCTCTTTGCAGACCACTGGAATCATGTGCCCCGGTTTCGCCACAGCGTGTTGGCAACACCCAACCGCTACTGCTGGCCGCCCTACGACGGGCTGGGAGCATTTCTCGCGGTAAAAGAAACAGGTGGTAGTGGCGGTCCTCTCGTGTACTGTCTTGACAACTCCGCCTCTGAGATGCGTCGCGCCAATGTGGCGCTGGCGATGTGTGAGGCACATCATGGGGGTGTAGAGGGTCTCATTGCATGCCTCAGTACTGCGCCATACCACATCCCGACGCTCATTCTCGCGAGTAACCTCTTCGAGACAATGGGAAGCGTTCCGCGTGCACAGGAGGCCATTGACGTTGCGCTTTATCATGTAGGTGTACTTTTTTCACGCTTCCCGCTACGCCAGACGGTACGCCGCCGTTCCCTTCCCTTTGCTTTCCCCGCAAACAGACAGCTGTTTCAGATTCTTCGGTGTGGGGTGCACCAGGCATTGAGGAAGGCAGCGACGAGAACTGCATGGGAGATTGCAAAACTGCTCTATTCCCTCGATGCCACAGATCCGATGGGGATGTTGCTGATGCTGGATTATCTTGCGCTGCGATCAAAGAGATGGGCGTGGCTGGTGCATGTATATTTTGTGATGGTATCTGAACTAGAACGCGATGCCATTGTCTCTACCACTTCTGCTGACGGAGATGACGGGGATGACGTGGATGACGTGGATCGCGCATTTTCTAACCGCAAAATGGCATTGGCGCTCTCGACGCTGCCGGGATTCTTCTTTAGTGCAGCACTTGCCAAGTGCTTTCTGGAACGGGAAGGTGCAGCGCATGTCGACAAGGCGGGTGAAAGACGCAAGGTATCAAAGGTGGTACATGAAATGTCGCCGGAGCAAGTGCGTGCTTTCCATAGTACCCCACCTGCCGCGGTAATACTGGCAAATGCCATTGGAAGGTTTCCCACTTCTGCGGTTCTTCTCGTTGACAAGGTTGGAGACTGCACCTCTGCATCCGCAAAGATACCAGAAGCATGGAAAGAGATTGTGATGGTACACGAGGCGGCCACTGATGAAGATGCTCTGCACGTGGCGACGCTGTGGGTGGCGAGGAATGCTGAAATGTGGAAGGCAACGGAGCCACGTGCTTTTCTCCGACGTGTTGTAATGGAGCAGGATGGGGTTTGCTTGCCTTGTCATAGTCATTCTGCCGCTACTGCTACAGTTGCCACCCCGCGTCGCGTATCTAGCCTTGCTCCATGGCGACACGGATCGCTCAAGGAGGAGGATTTGATGGGTAACACCTTGACGGCAATCCCAGCCCACCTTCTGGATCCCAACGAGTTCACTGAGGAAGACATGCATGATGCGGAGCGACGTACGGCGTTGCAGGGGCTCTCAGCGATGGATCGGGACGCCCTGCTTCGGTTCCAAGCGTTATATGGTCCACTGTCACCATCGATGTTGTCGCCAGCAGAACAACTCGCCCGATACGAAGAGAGGTTTGAGGCGGATGAGAGAGAGCGGAACGTCAGAAGGGAGTATAGTCCTCTCTTCCTTTTTTTTCAGACTTTTCTTTCTTGGGGCAGCACGAGGGATGTGGCGCTCCAGAATGCACTGAATGACGCTGGGATCCCTGACCCTGTTGCAGCACGAAGCGAGCAACTGCAAGTGGAATACGAGGACGACGATGATGACGACAATGATGACGACGATGATGAGTGGATGACGGAGGAAAGTTGGGAGGGTGACGAATGTCTGCATGACACCATCAGCAGTGAGGAGGAAGACGAAGGCGAATGAGCTGTGAAGGGGAATGAAGCCCTAGAGTGTTCTTCGGTGACAGTGTATGAAGGTATCTATATATCTATATTTAAGTGAAGATGAGGATGCTGAATGAGTCGATTGCGTGCGTGTGGGGGGGGGGACGGGATGGGGGTGGGGTGGGGGGGACCTCTCTGTGTGCAATGTTGTTGGTGTTGCGTGGCTGCGTTTGCTGCAATGAATGGGTGCCTTTCCTTCCCTCCCTCCCTCCCCCTTTTTCTTTTTTCTTTTTTTTTTTTTTGTTTCTCTGTTCACCGCTGCTTCTATCCCCCACCACCACATTCAGATCGCTGTGCCGGAGTCCTGCGGGAGAGTAGGAGTCCGGGGGTGGGAAAGAAAGGGAAGAGTAGTATGTGGAGGAGGTGGTGGTGGTGGTCGGAGTCACGGTCCGTGCCCGTGTTACAAACAGAAGCGACTGCAACAGCAAGCGGCTCGCCGTTTCTTCTGGAGCACCGTCTTTGCCGTGTTACGACGAGTGATATTGCACGTGTGACACCGAGTGATGTGGAGCGTGTGAAGTGCCAGATGGGGCCATATGACCTGCAGCGTGCGATGGAGGTGCTGCTGGATGACAACAGGTATGCCGAGGTGATTGCGTCGGCATCACCGCTGTCACTGCAAAAAGCTGCCAAGGATTTGACGGCAGCAGAATGTAACACCCTCTCAGTTATCGCAAAGTCAAATCTTCTTGCACTCTACAATCTGCTACCTCACGTGACACGTGGCGCACTAGGCAGCGGTGAGTGTGTCATCTGATTATAGTAGCTGGCAAAACGAATCAGTTTTTTTTTTTTTTTTTTTCTGATACGTCATGAAAAAAAAAAAGAAGGGTAGTGGGGACGACGCGGCATGATGATGATGATGATAGATGGTGGTGTCGTTATCCAATCCGCATCTCCTGTGGTTTTGTTCATTACCTTCTCTTCTCTGTCCCTTTCTTTTTATATCGATTCTGAAGGAAGAGCGCAATAACATAAAACAAACAAGAAAAAAACTAGGGGAAAAAAAAGGCGTGTTGCGGAGCTCAAGACCAGTCACAATGTCCAACCGGGTTGATGGTTGGAATGGTACTCCCATTGTTTCCCCGCAGAGTAACGTCAGCCGCCAACAGCAGTCGGCTGTGCGAGGAGGGGAGGGAGAAGTGGACGCGGGTAGCAGAAACTGGCCCCGTTTTTTCCTCTTGTTATCATGCATCTCGATGGGCCTTGCTATCGCGACGAGCATTTTAAACCTGATAACGCTGAACTTTGGTGTGTCGTCCTTTTTCTTGGATGCATACCTGGTCGTACTCTGTTTTTTTGCCCTCTCCGCTGAGCTGCGCCAAGTGAATTGCCTCCGCAAACTCATCTACACGTGGATTAAGTACGTTTACTTCCTCACCACGTACATTGGACGTAGCTTCTTCTATATCTTTCTTGGTAGCCTCGTCTTTGGGAGCGGCATCCTGCGCTGCGCGGCGGCACTGGTGGCGATTTTTTTGGGTATTCTCATGTTTGTCGTGAGCATATGTGCCAATCTGCCCACATACATCGACCCAGAGATGGTCCAAGAGGAGGAAGAGGCGGTGGCGGCGAGGCGGGCTGCTACGGGAGGTGCGAATTCAAGGCCCTTTGTAGAGGAATGGATGCCCTCATCCTCAGCGTCGCCATACACCGGCAAACACTTCACAAGTGTAGCGGCTGACACCACTGGGACCTCCGCTGATCCACCCCGCAATAGCGAGGGGGGCTATCGACCACCAGGCATCAATGAGGGCCCGAATGCCTTGTAGCTGCTTACCTCTTCCTCCCTTCTGTTGATTTTTGCAGCGCCCTCATTTGCGGTCCTCGCCCTCCAACACGGTAATAAAGGAAGCTGATGGGGGTGCAATTTCATTCTGCGTACGCTTTCATCTGTACATGGAGCTGTGTTGCGGTGGTTGCGGCCCTGACTCATATGCCCTTCCCTCTTCTCCCCTATGTGCCCCATTTCGTGACGTACACGTACATACAAACTCACACACTCTCTTTCTTTCTTATATATATATATATATGTGTGTGATGTATGCAAATGGTGATTACACCCTTCTGTGTATGGTGGACCGTCACATTTTTTTTTTTACTCATTCACTCATCGTCGTCATCTTTCACAGCTCAAGCGAATCCACTCGACGAATGAACAATGATGCAGATCCAGACGGCCCCCCACCGGAGCGGAGTGCGCGGGTGCGCCCCAAAAAACACCCTAGTACTCTCCCCGTAGTGCGTCGCCGTGCGGCTGTAGACCCGCGATTTAGTGACTTATACGGCAGTGTTGATCGAAAGCAGTTTGAGGACCACTATAAGTTTCTGCGCGAGCAGCAGGAAGAGGAGGAGACACGCCGAAGGCATCGCATACGGTGTCTCAAGTCTATTGTTCGGCGTGGCGAGCTCGAGCTCGCCGGAGCAGATTTGGACGAGTACGACCTCTCAGAGAATGAACGTGAGGTGTTTGGTGAAGATCACCTGGAGGAGCTCGCAATGTTGAAGCTCCTGCCATTGGACGATGTTCGGGCAGAGCTGCAGCAGCTGCAACGCGACTCACAGCTCCATGTGACGCAGATGAAGGGCCGGCAGGTGCAATCGCGCCGCGACGCGATGCGGAAGGAGATTATCAAGCGTGAAGCAATTGCGGTGCGAGAAGGAAAAAAACAGCGTGCATTCATTCCAAAACGCAAGCAGTTGAAACGTGAACTTTTAGCAGAAACCTTTGAGCGGCTTGAGCGGAAAGGTGGCAAGGGGGCGGTGGACAAGTATGTGGAGCGCAAAAGTAGGCGACGCTTGTGAGCCCTCCTCCTCCTCCTCCGTCATCGTCATCACCACCCATCACTCTGTCGGTCTCTGCCAGTGATGGAGAGAGAGAGATGAAGTAGGGAAGTATTTCCGAGGACCAGGGGCAACAATGTACAGACCCCCCCCCTCCTCGCATGCGTGCGTGCATTCCCAAACTGCATGCACTTTTCTCTGACTCTCTGTGTGTTGATGTTTGTCTTTCCTTTTTTTTTTTCTTTTCTTTTTTGTTGCGTCTTTTTTTTTTTTTTTTTCGGGGTTTTGTGTGTGTGTGTGTGGGGGGGGGGGGGGGAGGAGGAGGAGGGTAAAACAAAACAAAATAAATTTAAAAAAAGCATCAATACGTGTGAATTCGTTGGCAACCATACATCACGGCAGCATCGACCACCATCATGATGCAGAAGCTCTTCCGGGAGTTCTGCGATGCGGGGAACCCCTATACGCAGCACCTGGAGGGGATGAGCAGGCAAGCAAGTTTTGAATCCCTGGACTACTACAAACCATACCCCACCATGTACATGAAGCACCTGCGCGAGCATCACTCTAAGCATCTGCACGCGGTTGCACCCGCTCCTCTTGTAGAGACGCTGGTGCAAGAGGACGATTTGTTGGCAACTGCCGGTGTAACATCGGATTACATCAAAGGGTTTAAGACAAATGTGCTGGATGCCGTCAAAAAGTACGACTCCGATGAACGAAACGCGGCGCTGCGGTGGTTCCTACACGTCATTATTGCCATCTCTGTTGGCGCTGTGGCAATGTTCATCTCGTGTGCTGTGGAGTTCATGGAGGATTACCGTGCCGACAAACTGAGCAGCCTAATCATAAAACATGGTGTGATTGGTTGCTTCGTTGGCTTCTTCTTTTTCATAGGTGTGTCTATTGCACTTGTGGCGGTGGCGACAAGCGTAGTAGTCTTTATTGAGCCGGCAGCATCAGGTGGCGGTATACCAGACGTGATCGCCTACCTAAACGGGGTGCAGATGCGCAAGGCAATGAATATTCGCACCTTTATCACAAAGAGCATATCGTGCATGTGTGCTGTGGCTGGCGGGTTGCCTGTAGGGCTTGAGGCACCGCTAATTCATCTAGGCGCCATAACAGGTGCAGGTGTGACGCAGGGCCGCAGTCGTACTTTGGGCTGTCAAACAAAGCTTTTCCGGGCTTTTCGAAACAACAAGGACAGACGAGATTTTATCACAGCCGGTGCTGCATGTGGTGTGAGCGCGGCGTTTGGAGCACCAATTGGAGGACTGCTCTTCGTGATGGAGGAGGTGTCAAGCTTCTGGGATTACAGCGCTAGTGGGCAAATCTTTCTGGCCACAATGGTCTGCTTCACCACGATCAGCATGATTCGCTCCGTGCTGGAGGATCAGCACTTGCTTGGATGGGTGTCAAACGCCGTCTCTGTACTCTTCGAGGTCAATTTGACGATCCCACTTAACCTCTTGTCGATTGTGCCATCCTTCTTTCTTGGCATTCTATGCGGTGCACTTGCCGCCGCATTCACCAAAGTAAATCTCATGCTGGCGAAATACCGCTCTCAATATCTGCGCCCCTTCCCACTTCGTCGTTTTCTCGAGCCGATCATTATCGTTGTGTTATATGGCACACTGTCCTACCTGCTTGCACTCGTGCCAGACTGCCGACAAATTTACGCGATGAGTAGTTCGAATGGAACGCTTGTTTGGGGGACGGAGAACCGCACGCGACTATTCAATGCCACATGCATGACGAAAGACACCTATGCGCCACTGGCGACGCTGACGATGGGGACTGGGAAAGACACGATTCGCCATCTCTTCTCCCGTCAAACGATTGGTGAATTTCCTGCTATATATATCTTTTTGTTCCTCGTCTTGTACATTCTTTTCGCGTGCTGGTCGAACGGGACTGCAGTCTCTGGTGGGCTGGTGGTGCCAAGCCTCATTATTGGTTCAGCGTTTGGGCGGTTGTACGGGCAGTTCTTATGGTTTGTAGCAGTGCGTGAAAACAGCGTCGAACGTGGCTACTGGGCAAATCAGGCGTGGATGGATCCGGGTGTTTTCGCTCTGATAGGCGCTGGCGCGTTCCTATCCGGCATCTCCCGTATGACCATGTCGATTTGCGTGATCATGGTGGAACTGTCCTCGGAGCTACATTATTTGCTGCCCGTCATGGTGGCTATAGTGATGGCAAAAACGGTGGCTGATTTGATTAGTGAACCGCTCTATCACCAGATGCTGCGCCTCGAATCGGTGCCGTATCTCCAGGCACACTTGCAGCACCCAGAATTTGAACAACTAACAGCCGCGGATGTGATGGCGTCCAACGTGGTTACCCTGCGGCTGCGAGAAAAGACCTCTACTGTGATGCATGCACTGCGACATACAACGCATCATGCCTTTCCCGTGGTGGAGGCAGTTTATGACAGGCGAGGCTTGACCGAAGGTCCTCCACCCCCTGTTCGTGGTGCGCATGAGGGAATTGGGAGAAAAGGAGTGGTGGAGGAGTGCGTGCGCTACAAGTTTGTTGGGCTCGTCACGCGCGAAGATGTGCAGATTTACCTCTCGCTTCCAGCGCTGAATAGGGCCGCCGCTCTGGACAACCCACACAATTCTCCTAGCGATGGGTGTGGAGGCGGGCTTGCGCCTGGCGTGCTCGCGGTGAATAAAATGACCTGGGCGGAGTGGCTGACACACAAGACGTCATTATTCTTTGTCATTGGCGACAGTAGATGGGCCGAAGTATGGGAGCGTACAAACCGCACGGAGCGACACTTCCAAAATGGTCTCCAGGAAAGTAGTAGCAGCAACAGTGAATACGGCGGCGGCGGCGGCGGCGGCGGCACCACCACCACCAACAACAACAACACCATCGAACACAACGGCAATAGCAACGGTAGCCCAAACATCTTCTTGGTGGACGAAGACCGTCTGCCACCAGTGCTTGACCTCTCGCTCATTGTCAACCGAAGTCCGTGGGTGATACCGCCATTCTTCAATCTGCAGATGGCGTACCACACCTTCCGCATGATGGGGCTACGACACATGGTGGTCGTGGACGGTGACGCGGTGACGGGTATCATCACGCGGAAGGACCTTCTAGTCGACACGCTGCGGCGGCGCGTGCAGATGCTTCATCGTGATCGCCACGAGGAGATTGACACGGAACGCCAGACACCACTGCCTCCAACGTCGTCGACTTACCGTCGCTACGGCACCAGCAGCTCACCAGAACTCCAGACTGTAAATCGTGAGGTATTCACACCGCCTCCCCCGTTGCAGCCCCTGGACATCATTTCTAACTTGCTTTCCATAAGTCCCCCACAAGAAGAAAAATGATGCAGTCTGGCAGTTGTCTTTTGAAATGTTGTGTTGTGTTGTGTTGTGTTGTGTTGTGTTGTGTTGTGTGTGTGTGTATGCGGGTGACTGTAACTGTAGGCATGTGAATTGCGCATGAACGGCTAAGACTAAAAGCAAAAAAAAAAAGAATAAACGAAGGAAGGAAGGAAAGGGAGGGGGGAGTGGGGGGCAGGCGTCTTTGTGTTTGCATCTGCACATGTTGTTCCACTGCATTCCCTTCCATTCTCTTCTTTTCTAGTCCCATTGAAGGTGTACGGCACAACCACCGCTCATGTCTTCATTATTTCTCGTGCGGGTGGAGAGCTCGCACATTCCTCTCCCTCTTTTTTTTTTTTTTTTGGGGGGGGGTTGATTGTTTCTCCCACATGCCCTTTGCGGTGTTTTGTGCGTGTTTCGTTCTCTCCTCTCCGCACTCATTGCCACAATCTGAGAGCACATTCTTTCCGTTTCCCCTTCTCTCCATCGCTCTTTCTAATTCTCATCCGTTGTATTGATCCATCTTGGTGCCCCACTTCTTCCGTGCTGGCGCAAAGCAGCACGATTGCCTCCAACAGGGAAGCGCGTAGTGACGGAGACGGTGTGGACATGGCCGCCGCGGCGACTGACGATAGGGACGCCAAACTGACCGCTCTGGTCAAGACGATGTTTGAGCGTGTGCCGAAGGAAAAGCGGTTGACGGTGGAGGTAGTCATGCAGTTGCTCGAGCAAAAGTACAGTGCCACATTTCCAGCCGATTATCTTGCACAACGCACGGCGCTTCTCTCGAATCTCATCAACTCTTTTTACAACCCAACGAGTGACAATGTCGCAAATAATAATAAGAGCGATGATGATAGCGATGACGACGACGACGACGACGACGACGACGACGACGACGACGAGGAGGAGGAGGAGGAAGAGGAGGAGGAAGAGGAAGACAATGGGGAGGTCGAAGGCAGCAATGATGATGATGATGATGATGATGACTTTGACAGCGACACTAGTGGCGATGAGGACGATATCACGAAGGACGTCACGTCACTGCAAAAGCGAAGTCGATCGGAGGAGGAGGGCGGTGATATTGGGGGCGACAGTGTGGCGCAACGCTGCCGCGACATGGTCGATTGCCTGCGGCGCCTCGGATATCGCACGCGGAAGCAGGAGGAATTCGAATCTCCGGAAGCGTACCTGCAGCAGCACCTCGTGCCGCTCTTCCTCGAGAAGAATCTCGACCCTGAGAAGTACGGCAAGGATGACCTGCGGCGCTATCGCGTCAGGAGGGAGATTGAGCAGCTTCAGTCTGATGGTGCAGATGTGAATCTCCAGCGGGCCTCGCGTGCTGGCCGCGGCGTGAACCAGTTTTCCGCTGGCAACACGAGCACTGTCCGCATCAAGACATCCAAGTTCCTCGACGACGAGTGAGAAGAGGATGCAGAAACCGCGTTTTTTTTTTTTTTTTTTTTCCTCTTCTGTTGTTGTTCTTCTCTCGCATTATTTATTCAAAAGCAAAAGCAAAAAAAAAAAAAACAGACACATATTTATATTTATACATCTTAATGTGTCTTTCCGATAAAATGTTCTTCTTCTTGTGCATGCTTAGCGGCAGCGAGCCAATGCACCTTGAGCTACACACAAGGCGGCCTGATGGCACTTGTCCCATAGAGCGAAAGACAAGAAAAATTCTGCTGCTTTGCGTTTATTCACACTCCTTCCTTTTCTGTTTTTTTTTTTTTTCTTCTTTTTTCTCCTCCTCTTTTCTGATGTTCCTCTTCCCGCCGCCACCACCTTTTTTTTTTTAAAAAAAATTGAGCGGTTGATTTGTTTTCCTCATCACTCTTCTTTTTTTTTTTCCCCTCCCCTCTCTCTCTCTCTGCATATATATATATATATATATATATATATATATATGTTCAAAAGTAGTGGGTGGGTGGGAAATGCAAGATGGAGTGAGTGTGTTCGTCAAGGAAGAGGCAAAGCCTGGTGTTGCAGATGCATCGCTTCCTCCAATGACGGGAACGACGAACAGCACCCCCGTTCTCACGACAAGCAACGACGACAACAACAACAACAACGGTGGCGGTGAAGGTGAAGAGGAAGAGGAAGAAAGGGGGACGACGAAGAATGGGGCGGATGATGGCGGCGGCGGTTGCTGTGGTAATGTGGGCGACTGTGGCGCTTCAAGCCTGCCGGGTGACACACAGAATGGGCTGAGTTCCAGTAGGACACCGACCCTGTTGGCATTCCACCAGCAGCGTTACAGCCGATTTCTGCAGGCGTACTTCAGATATGGGACAGAGCAGCAAGCCAAGTGCATTCGCCAAGCGGCAAAACTCTGCGTGATCGGTCTTGGTGTGCACAAGAAGGGCCAGGCACAGAATGCCGACTTGGTGCACGCCATGCGACACTTTATTCGTCATTCTGTGCTTGCGGTGGAAGGGGACGCTGTCTTTGTCAAACTTGTGCAGAGGGCTAGATGGCTGTGGGGTGATGAAGGAGATGTTCCTGTCGATGACCCACGCCACTGGCCGAACGCTCGTTGCATTGCGCTTCACTATGGTCTCCCGCCTGAGACTTTATCCCAGGACGCTGACGCTGATACTGACCCTTCTCGTGCGGCAAATCGGCAACAGGGGCAGTTTCCACCAGCAACGCTCATGGCTGTGGTGGCCACAACTTCTATCAATGATGGAGAGAGTGTACGCCTGTGTCTCCGTTCATACTACCGCTGTCTGGATGAAATGTCGTGGTATGAGGAGATGTTAGGAACACCTTGCATTGACAGTGCCTGTGGGATAGACAGCGCAACACGCGGGCGGAAGTTCTTCCGCATGTGGCCAGATGGACTGGCGTTTTATCATGGCGTTGGCCTGTGTCACGCGGGCGCAGAGCCGGTGGCTGGCTTCCCGTTTACGCTGCTTGACCTCGCTGAGGCAACTTCAATTGGGGAAGGCCAAAAGGGACTCTTCGCAGCTCACTATGTGCCGTACGGTACATGCTTCCTCTACTGTGGGCCAGCGATCGCGACAAAGGTTGTGGAGGCGAGGCGAAACGACACGGCAATGCAAGAATCTTCAGCCACCTTTTCTGATGTTGCCACTGCCTTTAATAACGGAAGCCGAATCAGTAGTGGCGACAAGAAGAAGAAAAACAGTGATGATGGTGGTGACGGTGAGGGTACACTTTTAGGCGACATTCCTGTCGACGATGCGACCTATGCGTTGGGTCTCGGGAAACATGGTGTGTGCTTTGGGCAGGGGCTCATGCGATACGCCAACCACCGGTACAACCTGAACAGGTTTGGGAACGTTGAGCTGTGCTCCGTGATGCTATCGGTGACGAGCGAGTTCTCTTCGCTGGCTGCGGAACTTGAGCGACGCCGAAACGGTGTCGCGCGTTCTAGAAAAAAAAAGCCCCTGAAGAAAGGACGAGGTGCGTCGAAGCAGAAGCCAATGGGGACATTCCCATCCTCTGCTGCAGCAAAAAAGTCTGGGGTGACGCTGGAGGTGAAGAAGAAGCGGCGGTATCGCCCCATTATTGGGCGCCGCATCTTCTTGGAGGAGCACAGCCATTTCGTCACGATCCCATTCTTTATTGCGACAACAGACATCGAGGTTGGACAGCAGTTGCTGGCGTGGACTTACGGTGAGGAGTACGATGCCCGGTTGGAACGTCAGGTTGTGTGTGACGGAAACCTCGTGCCGTACTCGGATGCTGAGATTCTTGATGCGCGAACTCCGCCGGGGCGCTGGCAGCGGTACAAGGGCGACTACCGCTACAGTCTGGGGTGTGGTGACATTGTGTGGTGTCGCCAGCCTTCGCCGTGTCGCTGGCGGGACCCTGTAGAAGAGTTGTTTGTTGTGGTTGAGGCCTCACCGCAGTGTGTGGACTGCGTGCTACTGCGCCACATCACCCGCAGATGTGCCTCCGGGAGGATGCTCCTTCATCCTCATGTGAAGCCTGGCGATGAAGCAATTCTCTTTGAGGTGTGCACAACCAAGGCATTAGACCTTTGCATCATTGCCCACGTGGACACAGTGGCACTGCTGCTGGATGATATTGACTACTGTATACTGCCGAAGCTCAAGCGGGTTTCAGCGTCGTCTTCTCTACTTTTGTGTGGCGGCGGAATCTGCAAGTGTGGTGGGGGTCCAATGTGTCCTATGTATCACATCATCGTGAATGGTACGGCGCTCCGGGCGGTGACGCGGCTTGTCCTCGAAGCCGAGCAAAAGGTCACGGCGACACCCATCAGCGGGCGTATGTGGCCTCTCATGCATAGACGTGGTGGCGCCACAACGCAATACATCCGAGAACGCAAGTCATGACGAGCGGTGTGGGAGGAATAGGCGATGATGAGTCAAAAAAGGGGGTAACAGAATTTGACCCATTTGTTGTCGCATTCTCTTTTAATCGGGGACAGGGATACTCGTCTTTGTTTCTTTGGGTGTGGGGTAGCGGTGAACATGTGGTACAAAGGGGACCGTGTGGGTAAACACGAGCAGGTGGGGAGAAGGCATGTGCTTTTCCCGTCATTGTGTTGATCTCTCAATATATTTACATCTGTGTCGCGTGTAGTATTTGTGTATGTACGTTTATATTCGTCTGCATGTGTACGTCTGTGCGTGGGTGTAGGGGACGGTGTTGCCATGCTCCCATGCTTGTTTTGCTGCAACTGCACACATGCCGGCGCCCCTTCTTATCCACATTGTTTTTGAATCTCCGCAAAAGGGACCGAACCCGTTCGCCGACTTGTGGCCGTTGCAAGACACACACACACACACACAGATATATATATATATGTATGTATACATATGCACCGAAGAGAAGTGAGGAACGAAAAAACTGGGCGTGATATGCGGAGTGGGCATTGCCATATGCAGCCCTACATCACTCTGCTTGGCACCAAAGCATATGCCTGGGGATGTAATTCACACTTTGAGGACTCTGAAGAAGCAGAAAAAGAGGGGGGGCATGTTGAAACGCAGCAGCGTTGTTCCCCCCTCCTGCGACCACGTCGTAGTGTCTCCCTGCGCAGGCGGCGGTGGCGCCACTCGTGTCTTCTACAGTCAGACGAGAACATGGGCGGCGGGGCGGCACTGGAGCGAGGGGGCGATGATGCTGATGCTGATGCTGAACCTTCTCGCAGATTGATGAGAGGGAACATTTACTGCGGATTGGCAGGCGACTGGTCTCATCTTCACCCCACAACAGTGGTGGTGCCGCCTGTGGCGTTGCCGAACACCGCTTCCGCGCTGCCTCCGCTATCTCTTTCGCCATTGGTCGTCCCCGAGGTGCCGCAGGCGAAGTTTGCTGCGACGCCTAACCCCTCCTCACCCCCATCCGTGCCTCTGGTGCGGTGGGGCGATGGCGGTGCTTTTAAGACCTGTGCGTCTCTGCCAAGGGAAACGCCGGTTGCATCCGCTCGACAGACTGAAAAGGAAGCGGGGGCTGCTGATGTGGTACTATTGCAAACAGCAGCAGCAGCAGCAGCAGCAACATCATCATCAACGGCAGAAGCAGTAGCAACAATATCAACAGCAGCACCAACAGCAACGACAGCACCACCTATTCCTCGGGAGAATACGGTAGAGAAGATATTTTCTTGCTCCTCTGGGAATCACCAGTGTATGTTGGAAGGCGGCCTTGTTTACTGCCCAGGGTGTGGGGACAAACTGCGTCATGATGCCCCTGTGGAGTACGCAGTGTCAGATTGTCCAATGACACACGAGCGGGAATATGGGAATATGGCGGTGCAGAACGAGGAGGACCGGTACTGCGTACTATGTGGTGCCTTGATAATCTATCGTCTTCCTTCGTGCGAGGCAGGAAAAGAGAGCGTCATCGGCGATGTCTCACTTCATCAACACCAGCTTTACCCTTTTGGGGGCGCTGCTGCTGCTGCTGCTGCTGTTGCCGCCGCCGAGCCCCTGAAACCAAAGTCATCCACCGTGCCGCTGAGTATCGCAGCCAGAGCTGCAGTCCCCCCATCCGTGACTTTGGAGGGACTCCAAGGTGTGGCGGCGTGTACTGCACCAATGTATGATACTGTCACAGAGGCAGTAACTGCCAAGGTGGACGAAGATAATACCGATCCTGTCCTCAGAGGATTGGGGATGGCGAGGCAACTAGATGATGTTTTGCATGGTGGCCCAATAACAAAGGTGTCATCTGCAAGCGGAAACAAGTACGAACGATGCGAGGACGTCAGACCGAACACCCCCGTGACGGCGAGGCGGGTGACTGCACCTTTTCCAGCGGCAGCAGCAGCAGCAGCAGCAACAACAACAACATCAACCGAAACGCAGACAGAAATTCATCCCAAAGCGTATACGTCTGTCGGCTGCTCTCCTTGTGATTTGGTATCGAACCCGAAGTCAGAAGAGAGTTCCTCTGTCAAGGAACAACTCAAGGCTGCTGCCACGACAAACGCTGGACACACGACAGTTCCGCCATCGACGACACTGCAGCAGATGCAGTACACTTGCGGAGTTCCTGGTGTATCATGTGGCCTGCCAGGCTGCGCCTTGTGCCCCCACTCTTTGAGACCATCATTGCCTCTCGTTAAGCCTACTTCCCCTCTCCATTCATCACGGAGTGAGGCGAGTGTTGTTGTTGTACATAACCACTACTACCATCGCATGTGAATTTACTAGAAACTGAGTGAAGGATGAGAATGACAAGAAGAAAACAAACGATGTGGTGGGTCAGTCTGTTTTTGTCACATCGTCTCTCATGACTTCAGCTTTTGGAGGGAGAGAGAGAGAGGTGTCTCTTGAGTCTCTTGTTTTCTGCATGTGTTTATCTTTACCCCCCCTTTCTTTTTTTTCTTTTGCTTGCGCGTGTGTGGCGGGGGTTGACTGAACTCAAATAACAACAACAACACACGTACGTACGTACGCACTCAAAACAAAACAAAGCAAAGCAAAAAAAAAAAAGAGGACGTGGCAAGAGCTGGAAACGAAATAACCAGAAGACGAAGGGGCGGGTGTGGGGTGACGAGCGCCTTCCTCTGGTAGCCATGGACAGACCAGTGGATATGCGCCGGGTTCTCATTCAGACCAGAAATGCTGCTCATCGACGACGACGCCGCCTTCTCTCTGCGAGGGAGAATGGCGCCATTATAGAACAGGGATCTCTCTCATTCTCCTTGACTGCGTCACCCCCGAGACGCATTCCTGTTCCGCCTCGTCATACCCTGACGCGCCCATGGCTTATTGGATACTACAAAATAGCTACTGGGAAGAAGCCTCCTCTAATGCACGGTGACCCCAGACATGAGGAGTACAACTACAGCTGGTTCACTCCTTCATGCATTGAAAGTAAAGGAGAGGTCTCAAAGTGTCAACATCGTTTACAGAAGGCGTTGCTTGTGTCCAGAATGCCGCTTGACTCGTTAAACGATGACACGAAGGGCATTTTCGACTCAGGTCATCTGCACTCTCCCATTTTCCGCCAGCTACAATGTAAGGCGAAAGGGAATCTCGGAATCGAGGGCATGTATGACCCCATTTCAGAGTCGTTTAGCACTGATCATGAGGGCGTTGCTAACAGCAGTTTCATCTTGGTGCAGCCAGTATCACGGGAACTTCCATCGGAGGAGAGGATGGTACGTGAAGAGCTTACGCGGGTGGCTCCAAAGGGACGAGAATGGGATCGGCAACACGCTTTGCGCCAGAATATCGGTGTAACGGCTCAGGAGGCTATTATTGACCGCTGCATTGACACGAGATACCGCCACCCTGGTGACTACGTGCGGCGGAGCAAACGAGGGGAACCTGTAGACGCACGCGGACGCCCAGTGCGTGCCGTTACAACTACAACATCAAAGGAATAGGTGGGGTATAGTGCTGCAACCGTGCACTTTGAAGGTAATTGAGCCTTTTAACTATCCGGTGCCCTCGGACCCTGACGACTCGAAATGTGCAGCAATCGGGGGAGGGAGGGGTGGCTGTTTCCCTCCCATGTGTTCTTCTTTTTGTACACAATGCTCAGGTTAATGAACTTCCCTCGCATGTTACACCTCTACGTTGTGTACGAGAACGCAGTATTACACACGCAATGCCCACTTGCGCCCTTTCCCTCTGCCTTGTCCCATTCTCCACCACGCCGTAGAGAGGTACGGTAAAAAAAAAAAAAAAGAATAGCAATAAAGCAAATATTCACGTCATTTCTGCTCCCATGAAGGATCAGTCGCAACCGAAGGTTTTCTTTGTTCTTGGAGGACCCGGTTCTGGGAAGGGCACAGCGTGTGCCTCCCTCGTGGAGCAATTTGGACTGACACATTTTAGCGCTGGTGACCTCCTTCGCGAGGCAGGCAAGAGTGGCACAAGCGCCGTTGCAAAGAAGATAGCCGATATAATGAATGTCGGCGGCATCGTGCCGTCTGAAATCACGGTGGAGCTGCTCTCGCAGGCTATCAAAAATCAACCAAGTCCTCGCGGCTATCTCATCGACGGATTTCCGCGCAAAATGGACCAAGCCATTATGTTTGAGGAAGGCATCGCCCCTGCAAAAGGGATTTTCTACTTTGATTGCTCCGAGTCCACCATGGAGGCACGTCTCCTACTCCGTGCAAAGGAGTGCACTGGGCGCACTGACGATAACCCTGAGACAATACGGAACCGTCTTCGCACAAATGTGGAGCAGTGCATGCCAGTGGTAGAACATTACAGGAATAACAACCGTCTGTACACTATAGACGCTAACCGCAGTCGCGAAGAAGTCTACGCCGATGTTAAGCGAGTTATGATTGAGCTCGGCGAAACCCCAATCGCACCGTGAGAATGAATGGAGCACACACACACACAATTATATATCTCTATCTATATATGTTTTATTTTTTTTTCTTGATTTTCTTGAATTCTGCGCCACCCTCCTCCACCTCCCTCCCCCCTTTTTTTTTTTTTCCTTCTGCGTTGGTGCTCCAATGCGT
>JASANX010000950.1:0-57382 GCA_030849745.1 Trypanosoma scelopori | reverse complement strand
GTGTGTGTGTGTGTGTGTCAGCGACCGAAATGGAATGGATTGTTGTGGGTCAAGGTGTTTCATGTCACCGCGGTGGGAATCCCCGCGCCCGCTCGACAAGAGATTCCCTTCCTTTGCTGCCCATCACGCGCTTCCCTAAAATTCTATTCAGGAGGATGGGTGGGTACGAAACAGTTGTTGTGTGCACGGGAGGGGAGAATAGTGTATGGTGTCAAAACAGTGATTGTTGTTTGTGTTTTTGTTTGGGTGTGTGTACATGGGTGTTTTATTGTGTGGAAGCTAAAGCGTAAATTTTCTCTGCATTTTGTAGGGACTTGCCATGGGACGCGATGGTAAACCTCTGCCAAGGTACGTCTGCATGTCGCGTGTTAAATGTCGTTGTAGACGGCAGAGAAGAAGCTGTGAAAGTGGGCTTGAAGAAGTGAGGAAGTAATAAAAAAAAAAAGTAGGGACTAAAGGCACAGCGTTTCGTTGGAACGAGCGGCTCAGCCATCCCTGTCACTTAATTCCGGTGGACAAATTTTCACAGATCTCCTTCTGCAGTGCCACTTCTTCTTTTTCCCAGAGTGTCCACCGTTACCTTTACCGTTATGCAGATAAGACCCACCCGCCCCGCCCCGCGTGGATATTGCAGTGGCGCACATGGAATGTCAAGATGGCGGAAGACTCTGACTGCTGTGTGTGGCTTCAGGTGGGCAATCCAACGTCTTTACGCCTTCGGGCTTCATTGCGGGGAACAGGAGCACCTCCTTAATGTTTGCTTGGCTGGTGAGGAACATCACCAGGCGGTCGATGCCCAGTCCCCAGCCGCCCGTTGGAGGCAGAGCGTGCTCCAACGCCTGAATGAAGCCTTCGTCGATCTCCATGGCCTCATCATCGCCCTTTTGTCGATCTAGTGACTGCTTCTCGAATTCCTCTCGCTGCACGATGGGGTTGTTCAGCTCCGTGTACGCATTGCAGATCTCCTTCTTGTTGATGAAGAGCTCAAAGCGCTCGGTTAGGCGGAGGTCATCGCGGTGCCACTTTGCAAGAGGCGACATGATCCGCGGGTGGTCGCAGAGAAACGTTGGATCGTGACACTCTGGCTCCAGATAGTGGGCAATCAGCGCGTCCAGCAGGCGTGTCGTTGTGAACGGGGGAACGCACTCCACTTTTTGCCTTTTGCATAGATCAAGAAAGAACATGTTGGCTGTGGGGCTTTCGAACTCGGCTGGGAACTCGACACCTAACCGCTTCTCCAACTCGGGTACAATGCGAAGGCGCTTGAACGGCTTGTTGAAGTTAAAGACCACCTCGGGGATTTGGTTTCCCTCCGAGTCCTTCGGGGCGTACTTCACAAGTGGCGTGCCGTGGAGGTGCATCGCGAGGCCGTAGAGGAGGTCTTCCGTGGTTTCCATCCAGTCGTTGTAATCCACATATGCCCAGTACGCCTCGATGCTGGTGAACTCGGGGTTGTGTGTGAGGTCGATTCCCTCGTTTCGGAACTGCTTCCCGAGCTCGTACACCCTGTCCAGCCCGCCGACAACGAGCTCCTTCAAGTAGAGCTCTGGGGCGATGCGGAGGTACATCTTCTGATTCAGCTCGTTGTGGTGTGTGATGAATGGGCGGGCGGCGGCACCACCGGGGATCGGGTTCAGCGTTGGCGTCTCTACCTCGAGGAAATCCAAGTCGTCAAAGAATTTGCGGATGTACTTTATGATCTTGGAGCGCAGGACGAAGGTCTTGGTGTTCTCGCGATTGACAATGAGGTCGAGGTAGCGTTGGCGGAAGCGCTGCTCAATCGAGCTCAGCCCGTACCAATCGTCCGGTAACATGTGGAAGCACGTCGACAGGAGGGTGATCTCAGACGCGCACATGGAGAATTCACCCGTCTTGGACAGTGACGCCACCCCCCTGACGCCAATGATGTCACCACGCTTCACTTTGGCGTGGATATCGGCAAACCCATCGTTGGCGTAATCCCCAAGAGCCGAAATCACCTGCAGAGAGTCCGCATCACCCTGCAGTGTGAGGAAGTGCAGCTTGGAACCGGAGCTCCTCTTTGCGATGATCCGACCGGCAACGGTCACCACCTCCTCCACACGCTGCCCGTTCTCACTGAGGAGCCCCTCAAAGCGAGCCCGAAAGGCGGGAATGGTATACTGGCGGTCGAACTTGTGGGGGTACGCCGCACCGAGAAGCCCCATCTCCTTCACCATCGCTAGCCGAGTGTCAAAGTAGCTGAGCTCCTCCGTTGGCTTTTCCGCTTTCTTCTTGTCCTTCGGGAGCTGCTTCCGCAACTCAGTCATTCTGGCAACGAGGGCCTTGCACTTTTCGCTCGTTCCCCCGTACTCCTTCTTGGTCGCTGCGATCTCCGCTGCGAGTGCATCAACTTGAGCACGAATATTGTCTGCAGAAGACATTTTGCTTTAGGGGGCAGAAAAGAAAATCGTTGTGTGTTTGCGCTTTTAAAAAGACAGACATGTGGGAAGGAAACGCGAGGTGGACGCGCCAGAGCCCCTTACCACAGTTTGGGCATCTGTCACAGCAGTGCATAAACCAAAATAATAATAATAATAATGACAATTGAATATCAATAATAATACTGAGAGGGAAATTCACTCGTAGAACGGCGCTCGGGGGTGGTGGTGGTGGTGGAAGCAATGATAAATGACGATGACGCTGACGCTGACGATTGAGTGAAAGACCACATTGGGAAACAAAGCAAAAACGAAAACAAAAAAGCACGCCAGCAGTGCCAGCAGTGGCAGCAGTGGCAGCAGTGGTATAATGGCCACTGGATCTCCTCCCATCCCCGGTCCTCTACACGCCTGTCAAGGAGGCGATTGCCTTCACAAGGATGCGCTCAGCCTTCTGTAGCTGCTCCAGCTCCATAAACTCATTGGGTTCGTGGTCCGTGCCGCCACCAGGGCCCCAAACGACTGTGTCGATGTCGCGGGCTTGGTAGTCCGGGGCTTCAGTGCAGTAGGGCGCAAATACCGTCGGATGCGGCTCCTCGTTCGCAGCCTGCAACGCTGCAATGACCCGTGTGTCGCTGCGCCCGTTGAAGGCCTCCTGCTTCTCACCGAAGCACACCTTGGCGCCGCAGCTGCTGTTGTCCCCCTCCTGCATCTCCAGCGACGTTTTCTCGACAAACTCCTCGATGCGACTCTGCACCACGTGGAGCGGCTGGGCCGGAATGTTGCGGACCTCGTAGGTGATTTGGCATTCCGCGGGCACCGTGTTCTCCGCGATGCCACCCTGAATAATGGAGGTGCAGACGGTTGTGTACGGCACGGTGTAGTGCTTCTCGAAGGGTCCACTGACACGAAACTCTCGCCCAAGGTCACGAAGAAAATGCACGACGCTGGCCGCATGTTCGATGGCATTGCACGCAAACGGGGCCATAGAGGAGTGTACAGCCTTGCCACGCAGATGGACAACCGCGGTCTGCACGCCCTTGTGTCCGACAATTAGATCGAACCGTGTCGGCTCGCCGATGATGCACCCGTCCACCTTGGAAACGGGGATGCTGGCGTCTGCCATTAGCTGCCGAATACCGGCAAAATCCGTCTCTTCGTTGTAGGTCCATGCAAAGTGAATGGGCTTCGCTCGCTTCATCTTGAGGAACTCCGGCGTGAGTGACATGCACACCGCGATGAAGCCTTTCATGTCACACGTGCCACGTCCGTATAGGTTTCCGTTTCTTTCCGTCAGTGTGAACGGGTCACTGTCCCACTTTTGTCCGTCCACCGGCACAACGTCCGTATGTCCCGAGAGGATGATGCCGCCCTCCGTTACGCCGCCCTCGCCAGGCAGCGTTGCCCACAGGTTGGCGTGAATGCCGTCCGCTGACCTCTGCACCACCACATTCTCAAGACCGCACTCGTCCGCCAGATATGCGCGGATGCACTCGATGAGTTCGAGGTTCGAGTTACGGCTTGTCGTGTCGAAGGCCACAAGCCTCGCCAACCACTGAACGCAGCTGACAGACATGTTACTTCTCCCTCTTCCCTGCTTGCTTGTTTGATGGGGGTTTTCTCTGCCTTTCCTTTTCCTCGCGTCCTTTTGTTGCACCTCGGCAACGGCACGTACTCCAGCGCAAATTGAAAGAATGAGTGGCGCAGCCTGTGGATTGGAATCAGAACCACAGTTGGCAGCGACAACGGCAGTGGGGGTGACAGTGAGAGTGAGGGTGGTGGTACGGATGCCTTAGTGACCAGAAGGAAGGAGAGTTACACACACACACACACACACACACACACTGACGAGACGACACAAACACACGCTAACAGATGTACATAAAGTGCAGAATGAACAACTGCCGCTTGTATCGCAAATTCTACCCTCATTGCCTTCCCTTTCCCCCACCGTGCAGACTTCGCCGTCATCTTCCACTCCTCCACCACCACCTCCACCTCCTCAAAACCATGACTTGATCACTCTCATCGTCACACTTCACGCCTCCCCCTTCCCTCTCCCTCTCCCTCTCCTGCGGCAACCACACATACACATGTGCATATTATATTAGAAATAAATATATAAATGCGGCAAACCTCAGCACAGCAGGAGAGTCGGTGAGGAGGAACACTGGGAGGGGGAACGAGCGCAGGGAGACGCGCCCCACCAGCTCATCAAACAAGAAAATGTCACATGGCAATTGTAGAAACAACGGGAAACACACACACACACACACGCATCGCACGAGCAAAAAAGATGATGGTGACAAGAAAAGACATCCAAGTCTTGGCGCACGAAAAATAAAAAAACCGGCGAGGGGAACACGGTGGGGAGCGGATGAACATGCAGCCAGCCTACCAGTCGAGCCCCCCCCTCCCCCTCCCCGTGACTGACACTCCCCTTCGGTTTTTTATTCCTCCTCCTCCTCCTCACGCCGCTTTATTCGCCAGCATCCACCACTGCTTATTGGCTTACCTGTTGCATTTGTATGCACAAATACATGACATAGACTTATATAAATATGAGCGTGTGTCTCGCTCTCCTTTGCAAAAGGCATTAATTGATATATATATATATATATATATATAGTTTTTTTCTTTCTCGTTCACGGGGTGGTGGTGGTGGTGGTGGTGAGTGGGAGTCCTCGTCTCGGCTCCTGCTCGCATTCTTTTCGTTGACTCATGTGGATTAACGCACAGACCACCACAACCACCTTCTTCTTCTTTTTTTTTCCATCGTTTGTCTGCAGGCGCGCTTGTGTTTGTGTCTGCATCCACCACCCCCTCTCTCTTTCGTTTCTTCGGTTTAAATATATATTTCCCCTGTTTGTGTTTGTTTTCCTTCCGTTTTATTGTCACCGATCTCCACTTTTCCTCCCATCTTCTCTCTCTCTCACTCACTCACTCACTCACTCACTACATCCATCCAGTCTTGCATTCTCCTATTTTTCTCTCTCTCGCTGTGCATTCACCTGCTGCTCCCCCCTTTTTTTATTTATCGTCGTTCGTGCCGTTCGACGATAAAATGGGGGGGGGGGGGGGGGAGTGGGGAAGGAGAGAAGTCGCCCACTCCGCACACACACACACACGTCTCCACATGTGCGCAATGTGTACAACAAATCATCATCATGCTGCTGCTGCTGCAGCTCCTAGTGACCTCCTCTTCCTGTTATTGGTATCGTTTCCACCCTCTTGAGATTTTCCCTGCCTGGGGCATTCCCCTTTTCACCCCCTTTGTTCTGCGCTGACGCAATGGAGGAAAGAGAGAGAGAGGGGAGGGGGAGTTTGTGTCCACCCCCCCCCCCCCATCTGCTGCATCGGCATCCATTCGATGCCGCTCCTCGTCGCTTCGGCGTATTCGCCTCCTCCACACCGATCTCCTCCCATCACTTCTCTCTCTATTTTCTTTATATTCTTGCCCCCCCCCCCCCCCTCTCCCTCGATTGCATGCATCAAACCCATATACATCCTCCACTGCACCCCAATCAACAACAACAGCTGCAGCAACCACCTCTCCTCCCTCAGTCGTCCCTAGAGCATGGAGAAGCCCCTGCTTCCAAAGGTGATGGCGAGCATCAACTTTTTCCGAAGCTCGTCGCAGCTGGAGTACTCCGGCAGCACGATCTTGTTAAAGCAGGTGTGCGCCTGCGGCAACAGGTCCGCGCTGTCCTCCCATTTTGTAATGGTGAGGCGCTGTGGTGCGCCACTTGCCGACTCCAAGTTGCTGAAACCACCATGCGGCACCTTCGACGCGCCAGTCGCAAACTGCAGAAAGTTAGCGCGGTCCTCTTTTGTCATGGAGGCGACCACCTCCCACAGCCAGCGTATCTGCGACGAGGTGGAGGAATAGCCTTCATACACCGTGTGCACGCGAAGGTCCTCCACGTCGATGTCAGGCATGCCGCAGATGACGAGCTCCAGTTCCTGCGCCGTGAAATTGCGTATCTCATTGCGTGGGATGACGGTGTAAAATCCCTTGAGAAACTCCACCATCTGCTGCTCAATTTGCCGCGTCATGTGGAACTCGCAGCGCAGCCGCACATACTGCGACTTGTTGGCGTTCGTCACGGCTATGTGCCCACCGTTTGGCAGCAGCTCCGCCTCCTGAATCACACCGAAGCGCTCGCAGTTGACGGTGAAGAAGAGCCCAAGGTCGCTCACATCATTCCTCAGCAGCCAACTGAGGTTCTCGTAAAGCTCCGGGTCCACGCTCTCAAGGTCACGAAAGACGGGTTGCACACCTGTCATGTGGCGATAGACTGCACGCGTAAAGTGCACGTCAATCGGCACGCCGTGCCCCACTGCCATGCCAACGACCGTGCCAGCGAACTTGAAGTACTGCAGGTGGTTCGAGTTTACGTCAGAGAATGGATTCGGCTGGTACGTCATACCCTCGCGTGAGTGAACGAAGAGGGCGTAGTTGTCGTTCACCATTTCCTCCGCGAGGAGCTGAAACCACTCCCGAGTTAAACCACCGGCGTCAGCACCCTCTTCGCCGCGGAAGCGCACATTCAGCGAGCCGTGAAAACTCTTGAGCTTTGAAAGCTGGGCGAAGCTATCGCGGAGGCATTGGTCTCGGCTGATACTGATGCTTATGCGAGATCCCTGCGTGGTGTAGCTGATATGCCGCTGAAAGTCGAGTAGACGAATATTGAAATCAATGAAACCGGGTTCCGCCTTGAGGAAGGCAAAATTCTCCTCTAAGAGCTTCGGCTCATACTGAATGAGGGCGTTGATGGTCACCTTGTTGCGCTCCACAAACTGCCGTACTACGCGTGGCATGGCAGGGCGATCATCACGTGCGGCCTCAGTTGTGCCGCTAGCTCCACCACCCCCACCCCCATCCCCTCCGTGTTGTTGTTGTTGCTGCTGCTGCTGCTGCTGTTGCTGGCGTGTGCGTGTAACGGCACTAACAGCAGCTTCAGATACGCTTGACGGCGTATGCGTTGTGTCCAGCATGAATCGTTCCGTTTCCGTCTTCTCCATGGTGAAGCTGCTGCTGTGGCTATCCGTTGCAACACTCGCGGAGCATGCCGCCCTCCGTGACTCCGCCATGTGGAACTGACAGAACTCATTCAAAAGAAGAAGAACGGCCTGTGGGAGGAGTACGGAGGAACGATTCTGTAGACGCTGCAGAATTGATGCCACCTCGGTGAGATACATCTGTGACGCATGCCACATTAACGACACCTCACGCGGCTCCGGCCGGTGTGACTCAGCGTACGGCAAGAAGAGCACATGCAAATGATTGGAGGTGCATGACAAATTCATATGAAACAGTGCGGCGCTCGCCTCCTGCGCTGTCCAGTGCTTGCTCACCCCATCCCCATTGGTCCCAGCACCCACGCTGTTGTTGCCACCCACCATGGTGGCCTTGTGTTCAGATAACGCCAAGGCATCCGACGACAATGACGACCCCGTTGTCATCTTTCCTGGAAAGGCACTTCGGAATGCCTTGACGCGCGCGTGTATCTCTGCCGTGAGCTCTCCGGCGAGCTCAATAATGACCCGCTCCACCACAGCGATGGTGCTGTTGCAGTTCCCAACGCCGGTGTCACGTCGCGCGCTCTCCTTGATGCCGCGGCTAAGGAATCGTGCTGTCTGCAGCGCCATCTCGTCTGTGCAGTTGGGGTGGCGGAGGAGCTGCAGGGCGGCCTGCAGCGTTTCGTTAGACCCCACAAGAGCCCAACCCCATCGCCGTGCGCGCTGCACCTCGTCCCTTGCGGTGAGCTGCACGAGGCTGCATGGTGGGCAGAGGTCGTAGTGGCAAGCTTCGCAGTGGAACGCAAAGACGTCGTTGAACTGTGACGTGTTACAACGGTTGCAGATGAAGCAGCCATTGGTGTAGGGATAGCGGTAAAGGTTTTGCCAGTGGAGCCGGTGCGGATGGCGAGGATGCATAATAACGGTGTCAGAGAGTGGCGTGCGGTCCACCTCCCGCAGATTGCGCTGCACCGGGCAACTGTCTTCCAGCGACTGCAGCTGCTCGTTGAGCCGCAGCATGATGTGCGCGTACGTAGTCTCCATACGCGGTGATGGGTAACGCAGAACAATCTCCACAAGTCGTCGAAACAGGCCTGCATCGAGCGCCTGCTGCTCTGCCGCGTTGCACGGCTCGTCAAGAGGTTTCAGCGGCCCGCCCTCCTCCACACCGTCGGGGACTGTCGTGAAACTCAACCCTGCTGCACGACAGCGTTCTGTCAATTTGTCAATGGCCAGCAGCACCTGCAGTGCAATGCGACTCTTGTCCCGAGCCGAAGTCAATTTTGTGGTAGCAGTCGTATGTGTAGATGCATTAGAGGCGCACAACGGCTCCTCCAGGGTCACAAAAAGAAGGTACATCAGCGCCTCCGTTGCGCTCGCGGTGTTCGTGCACGCGGTGACGAGTAGCAGCACGAGTTGAGAGGTGACAGAGAGGTTCGACGATGAGGCGGTTGAGGGATCCAGTGGGGCGTGGGTACCTTTTGTGAACCGGATAAGGTCTACAAGCTGACGAAGCACAGCGCTTGGAACCGATGGAACGGCGGCATGTGGTCCTGTTTGGCGCTTTCGACGGCTTGGGGGATCGGGAAGCCTGTCCTGTTGTGTGAAGCGATTTTGCTGCGCGCGGATGCGAGAGTTGAGAAGCGTCTCGGTGATGCGGTTGTGACTCCGTGGCGGTCGCCCCGGTCGGCGACTGCCACCATTATTAATGTTATTGTTGATACCAGTGACGTCAACTGCGCCACTGCCTCCGCCGAGCAACACGCGCCGTGGTAGCCCTGCTTGCCGGTTTCGTAGCTGCTGGTGAATGCTCCAGAGCAGATTCTGTGGCTCCACCGGTGACTGAACAGCCACGTTAAACAGCTCTACCGCTGCCACGGCCGCTGCAGTGGCCGCCCTGTCCGCGCGCAGCCCATCCTCACCACCGCCCTCCCCATCCTCCTCCTCCGCCATCTCCTCTTCCTCCTCACCGCCAGCACCTTGTGGATGCTCTATTCCCTCTTCCTCCCCCGGCTGATGACGTTGGTGCTGCATGCCTTCCTCGTCAAGTTGCGCCTCCATGCTATGAAGCTCCCGCAACACAGTTGCCTCGGCGAGAAGATTCGCGTCCGCTTCAATCTCCCGCAAGTCACACGTAAGCAGGATGTCACGCCGGACAACGGGATCAACGGTCTCGAGAATCTCCACGAGTACACTTGGCGCATTGGCTCCACGCGCACCATCACCAGACTCGTTCCCAGTCACACGCCGCCAGCGTTGCTCCACCTCGACAGCCTCCCGCTGAACGTCCGGCGGCAGCTGGATGAAGAATGCGGAGAAGATGCGCGTACGATGACCCTCCACCACTCGTTCCCGTTCACATAGTAGCAGGTTCATATGGTCAAAGAGTAATTCGCAGCGGAGCGAATCGGGCAGTTCTACGAGGAAGTGAGGCTCGATGGCACCAAACCACGGCTGCTGCTCCATTGGCGGTTCCACAACCTCCTCCGATCCCGGGGCTGCACCACCACCACCACCACCAGGGGGGGGAGAGACGTCCTGCTGCTGCTGCTGCTGTTCTGAACCTGCGCCTTGAATGTCGGGGGGTGAGAGATTCACCCCCGCGCTACCAGCGGTGGTAGTGGTCCCGGCAAAGAGTGCACGAATACGTGCATTGGCATCCTCTATGCTGCTGCTGCTGTTTGGTGTTGTTGTTGTGGCGGCGGCGGAAATAACACCACCGCCACCCCTGGTGGCCGTGGTGTTACTGTTGTTAGGCATAACCAGCCTCGTGACGTCATGCCCTAAAGATCCCCCTGACTGCTGCGATGCCTCATCATTCGGCATTTCAGGCGCGAACGGCAGCATCGACATGACATGCTGCGTAGCGTCTGGGCCGTCGCCGCCCCCAGCAACAGCAATAACATCATTATTATTGTTGTTAGTAGTAGTAGTAGTGGGTGATGTGGGAAGCACCACCTCACTTGCACGCAGCGCCTGCGGCATGGGCTCCAACACCACCAACTCATCCCACTGCCTCTCCACCTCCGCGTTGATCGCCTCATAGACATTCACAAGCGACGAAACAACATAGTGACGGTCACTTCCAACAAAGGAGTAATTACGCACCGCGGAGTCTGTGCGGTGGCGGCCCAGAATATCAAGAACCGTTGCATGGCCCATCCCGCCACCACCGTTACCACCACCAGCAAGCAGCGTCCAATCGTCGTTGTCATTGGCGGGCAGCTGGTTGAGTGCTCTGGCGTAGTGCTCATAATCCCACGCCGAATGCACGTGTGGCATGGAAAACGCCACAACATCGTGGCCAGACTCGTCAATGAGGCCCGTTGGCAGCAACCGCAGCTCCTCCTGCTGCAGACCACGCAGCGAGTGCGGCTGATCCAACACGTACGACAGCTCCTCCTCAACCTCCTCCTCGTCCTCGTCCTCGTCCTCGTCGTCCTCCTCGTCGTCGTCGTCGTCGTCGTCATCGGCGTTGTCATCGCTATCCCCCTCCACATCATCATCATCGTCATCATCATGATGATCAAGCACCAGGTCACCCTGAACATCTGCTGGGAGAGAGATGGGCGTCGTTGGTGTGTGGCTAATAATTTCAGCTTCCGCAACGACATCCAAGTCGGTTCTATCGTTTCCATCCCCATCACCGTCACGGTTGCGATCGCGACCAGTCTCCGAGTCTTGACGGCTACGGTACAACACAATGGTCTCGTTGGGCCGCAGAAGCTCGCCAATCTCTAGCATGACGTCTGTAAGGGACCCTTCATGACGCGTCCGCAGCGGGGCGCCATCCTCATCGCTTCTCCTATTGCTCTGATCGTGGCCAATAACGAGATCATTGTAGAAGAAAGAGTCATCCACCGCACCAGAAGGTGGTGGCTGCTGCTGCTGTCCAGTCTGTGACATCCCACGTACGCCACTCTCGTCCAGCCCGAGTGATGTTCCACCCTGCGTCGTCTCTTCTTGCTCTTGCAGCCGTTCTTCTTCTTCTTGTTGTTGTTGTTGTTGCTGCTGCTGTTGTTGTTGTTGTTCTTGTTGTTGTTGTTGTTGGGTCACCATAGAGTCACCATCACTAGGGTTGCCGTTATTATTACGGTAATAGGCTTCATGGTTAGATCGTGTGACCTCCCTATCACCCCCGTTGCTGTTGCATTTGCCGTAGGCCAGCAATACACGCCGTATGACGAGGAGGAGCGCGGCCGCGTCCCGCTCAGTGGTGCAGCACTTGTGTTGCAATACGCGGTACAGAAGATCAAGAGCTCCACGCTGCCATAACTCATCGCACAACCGCCAGACAAGTGACCGAGACGGTGCTGCGAGTAGGAGGCGCAGTACATGGAGTAAACTGCAGACCATGCTGGCTGGTGAGAGCTCCGCTGCCACATTGTCTTCGACCTCGTCGCCCTCGCTTGAACCGTTGTTGTTGTTGTTCTTGTTGTGACGCTGCGACAAGGACACCAACAACGCCCCAAGCGTCTGCAACACCACATGCACGAGCCGTGATGGTGCCTTTTGCGCGACATTGGATAGGAATGGCTCGAGCAGTTCCAACTGCGACTTCATGAAGAGCACCACAGCTAGGAATGGTGTAAGAAGAAGTTGGCCCTCTGATAAGGCTGAGGAGTCGGCAGTCTGCTGTTGCCGCTGCGCATGCTCCTCGTCTCCCACTCCCCTGCACTCCGCAAACACGGTCCGCATGCTCTCCGGAAGCGTCACGTTGACGTTGTACGTCATCACCATTGAGGCCACGGCGGGCAGGGTCGTGATGTGGTTCAACACGGTCGATACAACTGCCGGGAGAAGCGACCTTTGCACGAGGCGCTGCAGCAGCATGTCCATCACCTGCTCCATGGCGATGCGATGGGGGG
Source organism: Trypanosoma scelopori (assembly GCA_030849745.1). Classification (NCBI taxonomy): domain Eukaryota; phylum Euglenozoa; class Kinetoplastea; order Trypanosomatida; family Trypanosomatidae; genus Trypanosoma; species Trypanosoma scelopori. The sequence goes on along the minus strand of JASANX010000950.1, from coordinate 45,093 downwards.
TTCGTGGTCCATTCAACACATTCGCGCGTGGGGGTTTTCGTGGCGCCAGCCAGACGGCAGTCTTGGTGTTATCCAAGGCGGAGCTGTTGTCGCCCGCATTCAGGATGTGCACCACGCATGAAGTGTTGAACACCGCGCAGAAAGCCTTGGGGTGTTTTTCAATCACAGATCGGACGGCAATGACAAAATCGCTCAGTGGTGTCGCCTGCCGGTGCACCTCCGCGATGTTGCGGAAGTGTTGACCCTTCTGGGCGCAGAGCGCGCACAAGTCCTGCACGTCCTTTTCCCGGAGGGCGCACGTACTGCCAATCCGCATGTAGTTCTGCACGGCACTTACCATGGCAGAGTACACCACCCACTCTGTATGCTCCGCCTGATCAATGAGGGTCTTCAGAACCTGCATGCGGGCACCAGTGCCGGAGACGTCGTTTCGCAACAGGCGGGAAATGCCCCGCACCACAAAGCCGTTCTTGGTCGTGTCGTTCAGCTGGTATAAGTGGGAAACAAGCGAGGGATCACCCGCCTCCAGCAGCTTCGCTAGTAAAGTAACCGCGATGTACAGCACTGGCGTCTCCAGCACATGCAGCCCATGGACTCCTTTCAAGTCAAAACGCTGCGTGCTGTTGTTGTTGTTGTTGTTGCCGCCGAGACCACCACCACCACCACCACTATCCTCCCTCGGTCCTTCCCCATCCCTTTGCTGCACCCTTGCTGCATTTTCCTCATCGTCCGCCGACAGATAATCCAAGACAAGCTCGGCACATTCCGACAGGAGACTTTTTTCTAACAGCGAGGTGCCGCCAATGACAGATGAGAGACAAAGCTTTACCTCTGCACCAACACCACCACCACCACCGTCACCGGATGCTAATGCAGCAGCGGCATGTTCGACAGAAGATTCTTCCTCCCTGTCCGTTTCCACCTTCATTGCGTCTATGTTGATCGAATCCGGCACGCGACAGCTGCCTCGGCGGCTTGCCTCATCCAAGCCCACCTCCTGTGTCTCAGGCACGTCAGCGTATCCAAACTCAGCTAGAAGCTCAATAACACGCCGAGTTTCTGCCAAAACCCCGACGATGTTCTGCCTGTTGCCCATGGCAATGGCGTCACTGGGGTGTGGATGACGGCAGAGATGACCCATCCAGCAGAAGTTGAACGGGTTGCCACGGTAGTACGCACATACACGCACACCCTTCTCCCCTAATGCATTTGCCGAGCACGCAGAAAGGAAACAGAAGAGTTGCCCCATCATCGCCTCACGCTGTCTCCATCGTTGCTGCCGCTGGATGGCATCCATTGTCTCATCGGTTGAAATTCTGCGAATCTCCGCCGTGATGCAGTCGAAAATTGCGCGAGAAAGTTGTGTTTGTCTGATTAGCATCACACGCTGCTCCGTAGAGTCCTCCTGCGAGAGCAGCACGGCCAACAACTCCAGCAGTGTGTAGTTCTGTGCAGGGTCTGTAAGAATAAGGCGGATGATCCGCACCAGAATGGAAGACGACTTCCTATGCCCGCGATCGGCTCGGCTATCGCTGAGAACGCTAGGTGCCTGGAAGGTGTAGTATATCCAACAGACCTTGCAGCATATTCGCCGCATCTGTGTCTGCTCCTCCGGCGTCACACCGTGAGCAAAGCGCAGCTTCGCAGCCACTTCCAGCACCCACTCTATCGCACGCTCCGAGAGCGGGGTAAACCGTTGCTGTTGTTGCTGTTCCTCCTCCTGCCCTTGTCCAACGGGGGAGGGCCCATCACCAGCGAGGGCATTCGAGGAGTGAAGCGTGTCGGGAGATGGAGAAGAAAACATAATCGAGTGCGCCTGGCGACCCCCTTCTCCTGACCAAACAGCGGGGTCACGCCACGGGGGAGGCGTCAGTCGCGTGGTGCTATCATCATCGTCGTCGGTGGCGTACGGGATCTGCGTGGCGACCGTTCCATTGGTGTCCACATCAAAGATCTCCGTGTTAAAATCAAACAGCCGAGTGAGGGTTCCAAGCGTCATGGCTGGATTCAGCGCGAGGCCACGCCCACGCCACGTGATTAAAACAAACTGCACGAGTGGTTGTACCCACTGCCGCCGCGTCGGCCCCCGCTCTGGTGTGGCCTTGAGCAGTACCTCGAGGATAGACGACAATATGCCGATGATTGTGGCAATTTTTTCCTCAGCCGCGAGCGCTGCCGCTTCCGCGGCCCCAGAAGCACCAGTGCGATTCCCGTCTCCATCCGTATTGCTGTCAGTCATAATGGGAGAAAGAGTGGCGGTTGAAACCTCCTGCTGCTCCTGCTCCTGTTGTTGTTGTTGTTGTGGTGGTGGTGGTGAGAGCCGTTCTGATGATGAATCGTTACGCAAAGGCAGTAAACTTTCTGTGATATACTGCAAGCACGCGGTAATGCCAGCAAAGAACGATGTGAAGCCGCCGTCGGTGTTGGCGCCACTCCGCCAGACGATGGATAACAGGGCCTCCGCGGACCGCATGCGTGTCTCCACTCCCTGTAGTTGGGCTACATCTAGTGCGTCAAGGGCGACAGAGTGGAACACCTTATGCAATGTCACCGCGTCTTCCCTGCCATTTTCGTTCTCCTTCGCTATTGCGAGCCGTTTGTGGTGAATGGCCCTCTTAATGACACGTACGATGCCCTGCAGAGCTCTCTCCGCGCCACGGAGCACATGGGTTGTATTCACTGGTAGCATGACGTGCTGGCTTGGTGACAGAAGGCAATGTTGGTGGTGCGCCCGAAGGGGCTGGAGAAACGGCCGGTAGCGGTCAGCAGGCGGAACAAGAATGCGTGCGACACACATACGAAAACGTTCCACCGCATTAGTTGCCTCATGCTCTCCCCCCACGCCGCCACCGCCAAAGGCAGCACCACCCAGGGGTGGCGGCGGCGGCGCACGGTCTTCCTGTGTTGGGAAGATGACGTCCTCATGGTGGCCCAGACCCGATGGCATTGACCACTCGAATGAGAACTCCATGTCCATCACGCTCCCATCTCCAACCCCAATCTGCGCTGTCACGGTTGTGACCGGGGCTGCAGATATGGGGGGAGGTGTCCCATTTGCTCCTGCTCCTGCTCCTGCTGCTGCTGCAGCGGCGGCGGCGGCGGCAGAAGGCCAACGTGATCCCTGTCCACTACGATCTGCACCGTTTCCAGCCCCATTAGAAGCCCTCGCAACTTCTAATGCCACATACGTGTCGAAGAGCGCATTAGCCAAATCACGCCTGAACTTGGAAATAGTTGATGATGATGGGGTATTCTGAAATTTCGTGAAGAACGCCGACATCAGCACATGTAGCGTTGCTGCACGGTCCTCAGTGAGGCCCCCACTCTCGGCCAGCCCTGATGACATGTTGGCAAAGTTAATCACTACACGGGCGACACCCTCAAATAGTGCCAGTGGAAGGTCGCAGACAAAGGTGCTGAACACGTTGCAGATGGAGAGCGTCGCGGTGTTGCGGCATGGCAGCTGCAGAAGTGCGGCGACGGTCTGCTCCAGCACAGATCTGCACTGAATGAATTTCTCGTTGATTGTGTCACTTACCGCGTTAGCAGCGTCTGGATGCCGGTTGCGTTGACGGCGGTGCGAATTGCGTTGCGACAGCTGCCGGAATTCCGCCCCACCGAGGCACGCCAGCACGTTCCATATCGACAGTGCAACCTCCTTCGGTGGGTTCGGTCGCTGAGCTGATGCCACAAGGCTCAGGAGCGTATCGGAGAGGGCGGTGAAGAAGCCATCCTGCATCTCTGGCAGGGTGCGAAGCAGCGAGATGACGTCTCTACCGGCCAAAGCAGCAGCTCTGGTAGTAACGCGCGGGTGTTTCATATCAGCCACAAACTCTGACGACAATGTCGGTGTTGTTGTTGTTGTCATCATCGATGTTGGTGATGTTGTTCTTGTTGTTGTTGGTGGTGGTGGTGGCGGTGACGGTGACGGTGACGCAGTGGTCGGCACGACGAGGCTCCATAGGAAGTGATGCATCAACCACGGCTTGTTGAGTTGGGTGTGCGTGGTGTTGTGCACTGCAAAAGCCTGTAGGACGCTGCAGATGTTCATTATCGGGATGGCCTGCTCGTAGTACAGCAAGGGGTCTACTGTCACATGTGCGTCGGCCTCCTCCACGTTGAGGTGCGCAGAAACCATTTCACTGCTACGCGACGCGTGCGTCGCATGACTCCTGGTGTCCAGACTACTTGGTGTCGAATGTGGCCGGGCTTCTGTAGCTTGAGAGTGTGGCGCAACAATCGGGGTGTTTGGTGCGGACGACGGATGGCCGTCTGTGGCGCGTCGGTGGTAACGTTTAAGAAGGGTGGGAGCATCTCCAATCTGCAGCACAGTCTGCAGCACACCACGCTGCAGCAGTGCGGGAACCACGTCGCGGACGTTGTGGTGGATGCACGCCGCGAAGAACCGGAACGCAGCTGCCAGTAGAACAGGGTGGCCGCCTGGGTGAAGAATCGTATCGCATATGTGGCGGCATAACTCGTAGCCGTCGTCTCCTTGCGGTGAAAGCAGAAAGACGATGGGGTTGACAGACTCATGGGTTGAGACCGTTGTGAGGCGCTCTAATACTGTAAAGCACCAGCGAAGCACAGTGACGCCATTGTACGACCAGCCATAGCGGTAAGCCCTTTCATTGCTGCTGCTGCTGCTGCTGCTGCAGCCACCACCACCACCACCAGTGTTGACTGGAGAATCACTTGCGTGGTGCTCGTCCATGTGGGCCCGCATGACAGTCACCACGGCATGCACCAGTCCATAGTTCAGTGCAATGGAAGTATTTGTGTTTTCCCGGGCGAGCGCCAGGCTTCGGAGGAGTAATACTGGGCAATAATATGGATAACACTGTAAAATCTCCGTCAGTTGTGCCACCATCGCTGGAAGCATTGCGGAATGCGATGAGTTACTCGGTGGAAACACGGCAATGTGTGTGCTGTGGTAGTCCGTGAGGAGACGGTACTGCCAGTCATCTGCGAGGCAACGATGACTACCCAACTGAAACTTCCTGTGGCATGGCACCACGCGACTCAGCGTGTCAAGCGGGTTCACGGTGTTGTAGTTCACGATGAGGCTGCCAAGCACCCCACCCCCACGCTCCGCGAAATGCCATGCACGTACAACATCTGCGATCGTCCCAACAAGCATCGCCGCGCTCGCCGCCTCCGACACACCCATGTTGCTGCCCATGTCTCTACTACCATCGCCATTCTTGTTCTTGCTGTTGCCACCATGTAGCCCCCTCTTCTCTCCCTCCTCCGCCTCATCCAGTTCGACGTCGTCCAGAATGTCGGGGAAGAGTCGCGCCGTCTTCCAAACGCTACGGAAGAAGTTGCATGAGGGCCCTGAAAGCACCTCGTCGCGCTCTGGCAGGGGCAGCAACTGCACACATAACAGGCGGCAGCGGCACCACCACAGCAGCTTCTCCGCATCACCGGCGGCGTCGGCCATGCTCCGCAGCACCACCTGACCAATCTTTACAGGGTCAATTGGGTATCTGCTGTCATCTGGGGTGTGTCGAAGCGCCCGCTCGGGGACTATATGCAACGGGTTCTTCACCAGGTTGGGGAGACGCAACAGCGCCACATCTGCCGCCTCTTGCTTTCTGTCCTCCTCCTCCTCGTCGTCGCCGCTTCTACTAAGCCTCGCTCTGCGCCTCCTGCACCGCTGCCGTTTGCGCAGATAACATTTCATGACGTCCTCGAACGTGGGAGACGACTCCCACCCATGGGCGACAATGCGTAGCACTGTGATGCTGTCAAGCACCTTGTCAGGCAGGTATGGCTGAGTGAAGTTAATCAGCAGGCCGAGATACACGATAGACGGGTCACGGCAGAGCAGCATGCGGGCGGTGCACGTGACTGTGGGGCACCCCTCGTCCCGCACCACACGGTACGGGGCGCACATCACCGCCACCAGAAGCAGCACGGAGCGAAGGTCTCGGTACCCCGCATCCGTCTCCAGAGCCATCGCATCTCCCTGCTTCCCCCGCCCCTCGCCGCCCCTCGCCTCTTCTCCATTCTCACCAGACGCGGCAATCACTGCCGCCTCACCCTCCTTGACACGGGCATCACCAACGTCATTATCACTTGTACTGTCCCATCGGTGCAGAATGTCCTTTGCACACGCACGCCACCACTTCCATGCCACCTCCTTCAGTAGCTCGCCAAACCCTTTGTTGTGGAAACCGTTCACATCGCGGAAGAATTCCTCATCCTGCAACATGGCCTCAAACACACGTGGCGTCTGCAAATGATCAAGCTGGCAATCCCGCAGACGTGCTATATAGCGTTGCAGAATTGGCGGTGGTAATGAGAGCTGCTGCGCCAACTGCGTGTCACTGTAGTGAAACGGCACATTCACTTGACCACGAACAGTTCCAATGCGCCCCTGCATTTCCACCACCACACCCCCCTTCCCCCCACACTTTTCTCTCCTTTGCTTGTGTGTGTTTGTGTCACGCCACACACACACACACACACCTTGTCACACACACCGCCTAAGCCTATCGCCTTCGCTCTTATACCCTTTTCCCTTTGCCTTGTTTTTCTTTTCCCTTCTTGTCTGGTATTTCGTATTGGCACGTGTAAACGTATATAACCCCCCCCCCCCCCCCCCCTACAGTACCTTTACTCCTCTTTTCTTCTTCCTCTTCTCCTTTTCTTCTGCCTGTCTGTTTGATTTCGCTCTTCGCGCCACTCCTCCACTCACTTCGCTTCAACCCCGTTTTCTTTTTGCTTTATTGTTTTCGTTTGTTTGTTTTCTTTCCTCTTCTTCCGTTTGCCTCTGTTTGCACTTCTCTTTCGATTATCCCGTGTATTGTGTGAACACTTTCTTTGTGCGTGTGCGTGCGTGGAGGAAAGAAAACAAACAAACAAAAGGAGGGGAGGAAAATTTTTTGAGTTTGTCGTTCCTCCTCCTCCTCCCCAAACCCCCCTTTTTTGTTTGATTGATTGATTGTTTTCTTTCCGCTTCTCCCACGTGTTCTTTTTCCACACACACACACACACACACACACACCACCACCACCACCTCTCTCTCTCTCGCTCTCTCTCTCCCCCCTTTTTTTGTTTGTTTTGTTTGTTTCCTTTTCTTTTCTTATCCTCTCCAGCTGTTTGCTCTCGCCCTCGTGCTTCCCCGGTGCTACACCACACTAGAGATAAGAAGCAAACAGACAACAACACTCAAGAAGAAGAAGAAGAAGAAGAAGAAAACAAAAAAGAAGGACACGGAGGCATAAACACACAGAAGGACGGAGAGGCGTGTTTGTGTTTGTGTTTGTGTAGGGAGACAAACTTTACTCGTCCACCTTTTCTCTTCCCACCCATTCATTATTCGGCGCTGATTGCCGCCGCCGCCGCCTCTTCGTGCCTCGCAGAGTCCTCTAGCAGCCATCGTTTGTGCTTCTCGCCACCGCTGCTCTTCGCCTTCTTTTGTTTTTGCCTCCGCATGAATTCCTCCTCATCCTCCTGCCGATTTGGATTCACTCTCTGCATCGTTTGCATAAATGGAAACAAAAAATAGAGAGAGGATCGTATGCATGTATATATATATATATATATATACAAATGCTCCACGTCAGGGTAGAAGAGGGTGACCATTGCACCAGACACAGAGAGCGCGAGAGCAGCAGCAGCGGCTTGTGCTACTTGGACTCTCAATCTGTGCCGTACGCCGTCCGGTAGTCGCGGTACAACTCCTTTGCATAGTCCTGCAGGGCGCCCATCGCGGGGTACAGGGCGTACGCAACACTACAGCAAGCCATCGCCGCCAGCATGTACGTCAGCTTCACCGTCCGTTCAATACGCTCGTGCAAGTTTCCCACCACATGCATGCCATTGTCGTACGGTGGAAACAGCGCGTCCGGCACCTTCTTGTCGAGAAAGGCACACAACGGCTCCCAGCCATCGCCGTGGCGGTAGACCAGCAAACGATCTGCAGGAACACTGGACCGCACACGCGCCTCATATCGTTCAAGCGCCACAACGCGTCCTGCTGCCTCGTCATGTGGGGTCATCCTTTCAATCATGCTGCCAAACGCCTTGGCAATCCGGTGGCGAGCTCTTCGGCGGGTGGTGAGAAGCAGCGGGGCCACATGCGTTTCGTAGTCGCGTGCCCACTGCTCCTTGTCGACCTCCTCCACGAGTATCACTTTGGTGTAGTCTGGACACTCGCGCAGGAGGCGGTCGTAAATGATTGCCGCCGGTGGGCCAACGATGGCATCGTAGTCGCTGAACAGCTGCATGTCCACCCGCTGCTTATCATCAAGCAGCAAGGACCATTCAAGTGGGTGACGCGCCGCATTACCCTTCTGTAAGGATGAGCGCAGTGTATATGGCACGTAGCCAAGGCGCTTCAGCGCCAGCGTCATGGCGCCGCCGTCGAAAACCATTGTAAGGCACAGCACCCGCATGCGGCAGCGGGCGGAGACACAGCGGAGCATTCTCGCAGCCAGCGCCGGCTACAACAACCACCACGGAGAGACATTGAGGAGAAATGTTTGTATATATATATATATATACATACAATGGGGAACACACGTGCGGAGGGGAGGCGGTAGACACCACCAAATGGCAGGAGAGTGCGTGATGACTGGCACGGAAGAAAGAAAGAGACGAAAAAAAAAAACGTTTTTCTTTTGTTTTGTTTAGAAATCAGAGACGAAAAATGCCACGCTCCTGCAGAATGTTACGACCTCCTCCTCCTCCTCCTCCTCCTTTTCTCTTCTCTTCTCGCACGTGGAAGGGGAAGGGAGTGTTGCGGGGCAAATGATGAAAAAGAAAAGAAAACACACACACACACAAGGCGAGCACTGCACTCATCGTTGGAGCAATACGTTGTACATAAAAACAAACAAACAAACAAACACACAGACACGCACGCACGCACGCACGTAGACACCGCTGCTTCTTCCTTATTTTTCTCACTCTATTGGCTCTCGTCTCGGCCTCATTTCTGCGACGCGTCCGTCCAGCAGTGAAGAGATGAGATGCGCAGCCCCCCTTCCCACCACCACCATCATCATCATCATCATCATCGTCATTTCGTGTAGAGTGCGCCGCGACTGCCCTCACACGGATAAAAAGGAGTAGCGCGCCGCTGCCTGGAGTTTTGTGAGGTATTCAACCATGGCGTGATTTTGAAGACACGTGTCCGAGAAGAGCCACGCCGGAATGCGAAGGGTACGCAGACGCGATCTTGCAATGTAGCACGCGACGGAGGGGCGTCGATTCAACAGATCAAATGCCCCAATGATATCCGTAGGCCCAAGGGCGGCGACAGCACGCAATGCCGTCTCCTCCGAATCACCCTCCGCTACTCCGTGTAGTGCCACGTCTACCGCACCCTCGAGTAGCAGCTCCACGCAACACACCTCCTTGCCCTGTGGGAGGACAACCTCGCTTGGCATGAACACCATCGTTCTGGCGCTGCGGCTCAATGCCGTGATGACTACATTGTCAAGCAAAGAGGAAAACGGCATCGTGTTTAATAGTACACGACTGGCCCGCAGCCGCTCCAGGTACGCCTTCATAAGAAGAGAACGAAATGTCTTGCGGTCCAGTTTGTAAACGGCACAGCTGGGGCTTGTAACGACCGCCGTTGTTACCGGTGTGGTGTGCCGCTTCTGCAATAAGACCTCCTCGCCAATAGATTGACCACGCCCGTATCGTGCAATCATATTGCCGCCCTGGGATAGCGTCACGACACCGTCAGAAATGACATAAAGGTATTGTTGCCGTTGCTGCTGCTGCTGCTTCTGCCGTGTCGTACCCGTCTCCGCCTCGGATGCATTCGCTGCATGTAGTACGCACCCGTACGGCAGGTGTTCCAGCGGCTCGAAAGCAGCGACTGCAAGTCCCCGCTGCATCGAAGAAGCGGAGCCGTATGCAGTGAATGAGAGAAAGCGGTGCAGGAAGATGTCATCCTCTGGATTCTTCATTTCAACAGGGTACATGTCGTCGGTATATTCCCGCTCGCTCTGTGAATCAGAGGCAGCGTCGCAATGGTCCAGCTCTCCTGGCATCAGCGTCTCCAGCTTCACTTGCAGCCACTCAACCTCCTGCCTTCCGCAGGGAGTAGTCGCCAGACGCTCCAGGATGGAATCCCCAAACATTCGCGTCATGATGCCGTGATGCAGGCGGAAAGCAGTGATTTGAGAGTGCGCCACGTAATCAAATGGCGATGCCAAACTACTCAACAACTCCCCTGCCCCAACGCATGAATTGCGGCCAATAAATCGCGCGTGCGCCGCCACGCCCCTCTGCGTTGTGTATGTCACTTCAACGGTGCCAGTGTCGATGAGAATGATGCAGTCGGTGGTGGCGCCCTGCTGAAGGAGGTAACAACCAGTGGCGTACGCCACTGGCTCCAGTGCGTCGATTAACTGCAGTCTTTCGTGCCTCGAGAGAGAGCAGAAGAGACCGACACCGTAAACGAGGTTCAGTAGTCGATGCCGCTCGCGAAGAACAAACGTCATAATGGTGCGCTTCAGCACAGTGCGGGGGATTGTCCACAGCACCGCACAATCATCTCCTCGTTGATCCAGAGCAGAGCGCCGCAGCGTATCGTCATCCACACGTGCGTTGTACATGTAGAGCAAACGTTCCGTGCAGAAACAGTCACCACTGCGCCACACCAAAGGGCTTGCAGTGCCACCACCGTTCCCACTGCTGCTGCTGCTGTTGTTGTTGTTGACAGCCTCGACGACACCACGCTCTACCCAATGAAACTCGTGACTGAGCTCACCGTCTTCTGACGCTATCGGCTCACCGGGCTCAAATACGCGCCGCTTAAAGGCATCCACAATGAACCGTAGATGGGACTCTCGCAGAGATGCAAATAAGGGGTGGCGACGCACCATCTGCTGCAGTGCCGCACGCTCCTCTAAAGTTTTGTCGACGAGTCTGGGGCGAAAGGTATTGCTGCACGGCACAGACTCACCAACAACAGCATGGCGTCTCGTCTTGTCATGTGCGCGACGTTGCAGCTCCTGTGCCTCATCTGCACTCATCTCTGTAAATGAAGCACTCAGCAGGTCGGGCATGTCATCAGAGCCATGCGGCGCTTTATCCGAGAGCAACTCGGTCACGGGGGAGAGTGGCAACAACTTTGCGTGCTTCTCGAGACACAAGTGTGCGAGGACACATTTGAAACAATGCATCGGCAGTACGCATACAGTTGCGCCATCGTCACCGGCAGTCACGGCATGTAACGGCAGCATTGCATAGAGGGGATTGGCAGAGAACACATTCTCAGGAACGTGTTTCGCACAGGCTTCGACGCTGCTGTTCCTTCTCTTTTTCCCCTCCTCATTGTGACTCATGTCGTGTTCCTGCAGCCTCGAATAGAAACAATCAGAGGGCATCTGCAGCAATAGTGATGTCGTCTGCGACGTGTATGAGGTGGTGGTGGAATCTCCGCTACGTGTAGTGTGGAGACTACCACCACACAGAATCACAACAGCACTACTGCTACTGCTATGCCGTGACGCTGCTATCGTCATGCCTGGTGCGAGCTCCTCCAACTCCATCCTACCTATCAGGATGGTGGTGGTCGCATCATCCAAGTGGTGGAGAAGCGGGTGGTGTGTAAAGGTTTGACGGATAATAGAAATGTCGCACCCGCTTTTCTTTCCCTCGTCAGATGCAGCCACTGCCTCTACAGAAGAAGCGCCGGATGCATCGATCGCATCATCTGGTGGGCGAGGCATCTGCACGTCACACCACGGAGAGAGTTGCGAGGTTGCGTGAACCATGCACTGCTGCAGCTGCAGCAGCATCAGTGAGCATGCATCAGTGTCCAGCAGGACATCGTCAGCGTCACCGCAGAGATGGCAGTCACCAGTACCAGACGCAGGCTCCAGACCATGCACTACTATCTCTTCTTCTTTTTCTTCGCTGGCTGTCGTTGCTGTTGTCATGGCGTCCACAACCACCTTTGCAACATGTGGTTCAGGAAACACTGACATGGATTGCCGCTACTGTCTCCTCTAGAGTGTTGGTCCCCTTCCCTCTCCTTTGTTGTCTTTCGCTGCAAAAAAAAAAAAAAAAAAAAAAATTGGTGGGCAAGACCAAGCTGAGAATGAAGGGATGTACATCCCTTCTTGTCAAGGGAGGAACGGTGCTCTGGCAGTCATAGCAGTGGGATGGAACATATTGCGTTGCACAAGACAGAGAGAGAGAGACAGACAGACAGACAGACATGGGTGCGGGTATCGGTGAAGCCCTCCCTTGATTTTAGCAGAAAGCGGGAGGTGGCGGTTGTGTGTGTGGAGGGTGGGGGGCTCTTTTCTTCCCACTTCTTTTCATTTGGTATTATATATAATTTTTTTTTTTTCCCCTCTTGTGGTTGCCGCTTCTGTTGGTTATACTGGGACAGCCTGCTCAAGGTAGTTGAGCTGCACACTCTCCAGATGGTCCTCAAAGTCCACCAATTGGAACTGCTTCAGTGCATCCATGGCATTCCCAAACACTTCCAGTGCCGCCGCTACGCTCTCCGTCGCCTCGCATGAGAGGGTATCGGAGTTCCAACGCCCAAACGTCAGTGCTGGTGCCGTCGTAAAGCCGCCACCTTTGTAGTACGAGATGCGCACGTCTACCCCCTCTGTGGGATGTGCCCCAACGATTGTCCACAGCAGCGGGTGGTGGCCGATGGAGACCTTGTCCTGTAACATGCGCAGGACATTTTCCGTGAGCGGTGAGACGCTGCTGTCAGACGCGCGCTCATTTGCAATGTAATATCCGAGCAGAACGAGTCCTTTTGTCCGTGCGTGACTTGACACCTGCGCATAGGCGGCAGCAAGCATCGGGTGTGGGTGTGTCATCATGATGCTGTGGAAGAGTGGCACGGCGTCAGCAACAAAAACGCTGTCGACAGCCGCGCCGCTCTCTGTGATGCGTTTCCCGATGAGAAACCCCGAGACCGCCTGTGTGGGATATTTCTGGCAGTGCAACAGCGCCTTGGCGTACGCCACAGAAGAGGTGACAACAGATGGGGTGGAAGAAGAGGTGGGGATGGACATGGCAGGCTACCGCTGTCTTGTCTCCCCTTCACGAACACACACACACTATTCCACTCTTACCAGACCGTTCCGTTGATCGCTTATGCGCTCGCCTGCCTTAAAAAAAAAAAAAACAGAAATCTGACACGCCGTACAGACAGTTTGCTTTTGCCTACTCCCTGAATCACAACCTGAGATACGCCCACAAGTGATTGCAGAAATGCGGCACGGATAGAGAGAAAAAGAGAGAGAGGGGAGGAGGAGGAGGAGGAGGAGGAGGAAAGAGAAGGCAAAGCCAAAACATGCACATGCTGCACGAGACAGACAGTGTGCGTACACACACACACACACAGATAGATAGATAGATATGGAGAGGGAGGGAAATGATGGTGAGGTTTTACCACTGGCTAATAGTGCCCCCCCCCCCCCCCAAGGGGTTTTGTTTGGTTTGCTGCTCTTTACATGTATCAACCACCGGCGCAAACAAGAAAGAAAGAAAGAAAGAAAGAGGGAAACGAAATAGACATGCGCGATGGGGTGAGAGAAAGACAAGAAAAAAAAAAAAAAGAACGGGCCTGAATGCATGCGCAGAATATACACCCCATAACATTCCCCACCCCGTACCAGAGACACACCACAGAGGCGCGCTACTGTGTGACTTTTTCATTTAAGCCGCATTTCCATGCACGTGCCGCATTCAACACCTTCGGGCTACCTGTCCTGAACAGCTCAAAGGCTCCAGCCATGTTATAGTCCTGCCTGGTAAGGGTGACAAAGTCTAGCTGCCGCAGCGGCACAGCACGCCTCGGGTGCCGCATAAGTCGTGCCAATGTAGACTGCCAGTAGTGTGGTTCGTTCTCCGCGATGGGGTTTCCATTCAGCGTTAGAGCATGCAGCAGCGGGAGTGGGCAAACCCTGTTCTCCACCTGCTCCCAGTCCGATATCTTGTTCTGGTGCAGCTGCAGACGTTGCAGCGGCAGGAGCGAGAAATCTGGGAGTATGCTGATGTGGTTGTCGCTCAGGTCAAGCGAGCGGATTGTCATAATGGCGTTCACCACGAGGCAGCGTAGCACCGGTACGAGTCGGTCTGTGGACTCCATGCCGCAGCTTCTGATGCGTACATTTGTCGCGGCATACGTCGTCTCCACCTTTTCGGCGAGGTTCTCGAGCAAGTCGTCCGAGTGTCCTTTTTGATCGTGCAGGAAGCTGAAGCGCGATTTGGAGCTCGCAATAAACTCGTACACCTCTTCTTCGCCCTGCTTGTTGCGCGCCTTGACAATGACACGCTGCTCCTTTGGTGGTGGTGGCGCCGGGTCGCTCTGTTGGTTCAAAAAGACGCCCTGGGTGAAGTACGTGTCGGGCTCGGGTTTCTCATCGCAGCAGAAGTGTTTTTTACCTGCGACAGGCTGCACCTGAAACAGCTCCATTGGATTTGGGATGTTGCAGAATGTAAAGTCAAGTAGGGGCAGTGTGGCGTGATTGCCCGAATCGACGCGGGTCTTCCCGGGTGCGTAGAAACTTTCCCGCTCCGCCATCATGGCCTCGATGCGTCGCTGCACATGCGGCTGGTTCTGGTAGCTGGTGAGGCCGACAAGTCCGAGCATCTCCTGCTTCGTCAGCATGAAGCGGTGTACCGTCACGATGAGTCCATCCTCGAAGTAGCATTCGTCACGGAAGAGCATCAAGTTGCGGCCGAACGTCACAATGAGTCGGCTGAGGCGTTGGTTTCGGTCCGTGTACTGCCGTCCGAGCTGCGCACACCGCTCCACCACGTTCTTGGGCGACGGGGGCGGCGGCAGTACTTCCGACTCCTGCAAGATCACCTTTCGCGCCTCCATGCCAACTTGTGTCTCGGCGATGTTGGACCCTTTGTTCATCCAGTCCAAGATGACATACAGCCGCTCCGTCGCAAGCAACGGCCCCTGTACAACATCCACCTCGTACGGTTCAGCCCCCTGCAGCGAGGCAGCAGTCTTCGTGCCGCCTCCCCCAGCCTTCATCGCGCCACTAGTAGCCGTGCCACCACCCTTGCCCTTGGCCTTTTTGGTGGAGCCTGCCATTGCTGCTGTGAATGCAGATCCCGTCGTCGTCGCGGGTGTTGTTCCCTTTGATGCCGATTTCTTCGCTCGCCCGCGTGCACTCGACGATCTTGAGCGGCGTGCTGCTTCCTCCGCTGCCGCCGCCTTCTGCAACGCGAGGGCTAGCACGGGGATGGTGTCTCTCACGGTTGGCGGTGACGGGGGGTATTTGAAGTGCGACACCACAAGTATTTTGGGGTGCAGAATGTCGTGGTAATCGGCGACATCCTGTCGCGCGATGGCATTCGTCAGGCACTTTTTCCCAATTTCCAGCTGCTCAAACTCCATGCCTCAACCAAACTGCTATATATATATATATATATATATATGTATGTCGGATGCAACGGCTCCTGCTGCTGCTGCAGTCACCTGGCCGCTCGCTTCTCTGCACCTCTGCCCCTTCACTTTTGTGCCGGTGTGGTGCTGCTGCTGCTGCAGCAGAGACAACAACAACAACAAAAGAAGACGAACATCATCGTGCAGTCGCATGACTGCGGACGATGAGGAGCACAAAAGAAGAAACACACACACACACACGCAGAAGATGTGCTCATCTGCACTCGTCTCTCCGCATACACACGTGCATATGCAACACGCAAGGGAAACAACAACAACAACAAAAAAAAAAAGAAAAAAGGTGTTGAAAGTCGCCGCCACTGGCGCTGACACCACCCCGCCTCAATTTGTATCGACATCGTTTTTCTTCCACACAGTGAGACCAAACAAACAACAGCAGCGCAGAAGTACATTCATTATGAAGCTCCTCCTCCTCCTCTTCTTCCACCACCACCACCACCACCACCGCCGCCGAGTAGATGCAGGTGCCGCTCTTGAAGATGATCCGAAAGGAAAACAAACCCACCGAGATGCACAGAGAGACGGACATTGTGGAGGGTGGGGTGGGGTGGGGTGGGGGGGTGGGGCTTTTATTCATATTACATGGGGTGTATCATACATGAATACATACATACGGGTGTGCGCATCCTGCGACAGTTATGTACATGATCATTATTATTATTTCTCATCCTCGCTCCTCCGCGCCCTCCGCGCCCTCCGCCGTGATGCACTGCGCGTTATTTATTGACTCCGCCTCCTCCGCTCACTTCATCGGGCCCGCACCGAACACCCCTCCCCCCTTTCATTCCTTCATGCATGCATGCATGCATCCGCCCACTCACCCACCCACCCCGTTTTTGATGCCCCGGTTTTCTTTTTTTTTTTTTTTTCTGTTTATATATATATATATATATATATATATATATAGTTTAAAAAAGGAAAAAATGATACACACACACACACACACACACACACACAACAACAACAACAAAAGGCTGCAAACAAACAAACCACGAAAAGAAAATAGAAATGACATCTTCGATTTCAGTGCTACGCCACCCGTTACAAAACCATTTGAAGTCCATTCCATTTCCCTTCCCGTTTCTTTCCACAGCACGACTCTCGCAAGAGGAATAAATAACGACGGCATATTCCGACCTCGTCTCAGCCCTTCTGCTGCTGCTGTTGTTTTTGTCATGTTTTTTTCTTTTTTTTTTTAGGCGGGGCGGGAGGGGGGGGGGGGGGTGAACAGAACAAATTAACAAAAAAGAGCAAAGAAATCTCCCCCAAAATAAAATCTTTGTTGTTGTCGTTGTGTTTTTGGAGCACACGCCGCACCACCCGATAACAAAAAAAAAAAAAAAAAAAAAACGAAAACAGGCAGGCGGGGGATCAGGTGCGGCGGGGGATCAGGTGCGGCGGCGGCGGCAGCAGCAGCAGCAGGCGCATCAAAAGTCCCACACGCACACACGCACACACAACAAAAAAACAAAACAAAGAAAAGAGACGGAGCAGAGAAACATGTCATTCACAGGGACTGCCATTTGCACCACCACCGGCGCCGGCGCCGTCAAGCAGCCCCTCCGCTTGTGGTGCCATTTTGCACCGGCGAATTGAGCAACATCCGGACATAGTCTGCGTTGTCGTACTTGACACCAATCTTCCCTATGTCGTTGCGGGTCTGCCGTATAGATTCTGCACCTTTTTCCAGCGCGATTTGCTCATTATCCGTGAAGCGGCGGTACTTCTCGAGGAATGCCTCTTCGTGGTTAATGCCAATCGTGCGGGCCTGAATGAACGGATGCGCCACGGTGCCCATCATCGGGTTGCTGTCAGTTGACCCGTACGTCCTCATCATGCCCGTCATAGGGGCCACCGTGAAACTCATCGCACTCGTCACATCCGTCGCCGCCACTATCGGAATCCCATCGGCACCACGCGAGGGAGTATCATCCATGCTGGAAACCGCAGTGTCTTTGGTGCTCCGCATGTCGTTGTCATCACCAGTGATGCTGGCGGTTGCTTCCTTCTCACACAACTGCAGCAACTGCGTGGCCGCCTCAATTTCTGCCCTCTGTGTCTGCATCGTGCGGTTGTACGAAATCACATGCTGCAAAATCGGCTCCACTTCCTCGCGACGCTCACGCTCAAGGGCGTGCAAAAGATCGATATATGCATCGGCGTCCTCGAGCTGCACCTGCACCTCGCTCATCTCCATCTTGTACTTCTCGACATGCGGGTCAAGCGTTGCAAACACCCGCTCCACGTCTAGCTGCTTCGAGCGCAGAGAAGCCTTTAGCCTGTCAACATGCACTGTGCGCGTCGCGCGTCCCTCCTCCACTGCGTACTCGAACATCTCGTAGCGGCGGACGTAGTTCTGTGCCTCTTTGTTGTAGAGATCATTGGCGGCCTCCTCCGCGTCATGCACCTTCTTGAGCAGCCGGGGCACGTAGGCCTCCACATATACGTTGTACATCTCTGCCACATTAGACCACTGCCAGAGAATCTCTTCGCAGCTCCGCAGGCGGTCCATATATTGTCGTTGCGCCTTCAAAAGTTCCAACGCGATTGCCATATCATGGGCCCGCTGCTCACGCAAGCGCATCTGCTGCTTCGCGAATGCATCCCTCTCATGGGATGCATCCACCAGCTTCTTCATTGTCTGCAAGAGTGTTGCCCAAAGGTCCTTTTCCACATTCTCCATTTTACGGAGCTCCGTGTAGCTGGTCAAATTGGCCTCGCGGTCCGCCGCTTGCAGGTTACTGATGTGCTCCGTGGTGTTGTGCACATCTTGGTGAAGGCTATCCAAATCCTTCTTTACGAGGGGAACATCCCGATCAAGACGTCCCTTCAGCAGCTGCACGCTACAGCGGGCATCACTGATGACTGCGTCCACCAGAGGTTTTAATTCCTGGACGTCATTGGTGTGTAGCTGCACCAGCTCTAGGCGAGCCTTATTCATGAGCAGCAAATCGTTGTTGAGGTCCACCTGTGCCGTAAGGAACTCGAGCGCCTCCCCTGGAAGCTCATCATCAAGGCAGAGCTCCTTCTTCTTCTTCGCCTCCAGTACACGGCGCTCCAGTCGTTCAATGGGGTGATCACTCTTCCGAAGCTCCGTAAGCGCATATTCGGAAGGATCGTAGTGAAATTTTTCATGCAGTGCAGCGGCCGCTTTGCTCAACCACACCGGACCTCGAATGACACCATGTTCCTCCCTGCATGGTTCATCAGGCAGAGCCAACGCCGCGACGGGTTCCAGATCCTGCACATACTGATTTAATGGCGCCAAAAAGTAGGTAGAGTTGAGGAGAGCGTCCAGTGTGTGGCGAATGCTATCGATCCGCAGAGCAGGAGTCCCTTGTATGGTGTTGAGCATCTCCTGGTTGGTACCGAGTTTGAAGTCAGTCGCCAACTGCTCTGGCGTCATTGGCTCTGCATCAGTGTAGCGGTAGCCCTGGAGATACTTATTCAATGCGTCCGCCGTCAGCGCGCTGGAGGTCGCACACTGTGGGGGGTAGCTGCTGAGGTGCAGCAGCAGATCATGGACCTTGGAATGCCACAAATTGAAAAGCTCCTCCAGGGTATGACTCAGTTGCGCGTTAAGCGCCACCTGCTGCGAGTTATGGTAGTCTTTTTCGTTGAAGGCAAACGGAGATGCAGATTCCAGTGTAGGCGGCTTCCGCGGCTGCAGACCCTGTGCGGGAAACCTCTTGCCAGATGTGAGGGTGGACGACTGCGCCATGAGGGAGTTTCGGCGGAGTGAGCGTGGAAGATCCATGCCAACGGTGCTGTTCAGGATGCGCAGCGCTTCAACTGGTGGGAGCACCGGCCTCGAGAGGTATCCAGAGTGCTCCACCGTCGTGGCGTAAGGCCGCCGTTCAGGGTACATTGCTGCCCCCACCCACCCCCCCCCCCACACACACACACACACCGCAACGACAATGGAGTATATCACGCAATCAAATCACAAACACGCACTACACACAAACACGGACAGACTCTCCTTTCCTTCTTTCCTTCCCTTTCGCTCGGTGAAACGAGGCAAGCGCGCACACACAAACAAACAAACAAACGAAAAAAAAAAAACAGAGGGTGTGTGTGTGTGTGTGTGTTGTGTGTGGCAAAAGTGCCTCCTCTGCTTCCCACAGATACAAGAGGAAAGAATAGACGGAAAGACTGAAGGAATGGCCAAGACGACACACCGTGTCGTGATGTATCAACGCAAGAAAGGGACAAAAAGGGAGGGAATGGCAAAAAAAGATCAACAGAGAGAATGGACAAGTGGCATTGAAACCCTCCAGCTGCATCTCTCTCCCTTCTCTCTTCCCTCCTACATGAATAACGCCCACACGAACGACAACAACAACCTCTAAAATCGTGACAGGACCTGAGAAGAACCCGCCCCCCACCCCCCGCAAAAAAAAAAAAAAAAAGAAACAGTCTGTACATATCCATTTTCGGGAACAGGAACTCATGCAAACCGGAGAAGAAGAAGAAGAACGGGAAGAACGGGAAGAAAAAGGGACGACTTCGCACACCCCTTCAAGTCGTAACGTCCTCACCGTTTGACGCATTTCTCCCCGCGTCCTCTTCCAGCTTCTTGATGATGGAATCCCCGAGGCGTGTCCCCTCCAGCGACAGCACCCGGATGTTTTTGTTGACCCGAATCAACTTGGTGAAAAAACGTGTGGCCGGGAGGGAAATCCTGTTGTTGTTCCGCAGGTGCACCGCATGAATGCTCCTGTTTCCCTGGAGCACCTCGCAAAGATGCTCTGCATCCGTATTATCCAGTGACATGTCGTTGAAGTACACCGTCTGCAGAGACGGAAGATGCTCCAGGAGGTTTAGCACCGCAACAAAACCACTGTGCCCCAAGTAATTAGAGCTGAGGTCCAACTCTCGAACACCATTGGTGAACCTCGGGTTCGTCGGCAGCTTCTTCAGCAAATAGCTGTTTGGTCTGCAGTGCTGCATATCGCAGGAACGCACGTAAATGTCATGCAGGGATGGACCAAAACACACATCCGCCTCCTCCTCCTTAAGTGCCTCACGCAGCATCTGCTCCTGCTCCTGTTGTCGTTCTTGCCGTTGCAACAATGGTTGATCACTGTACATCTCTCTCTCGGCGCCTTCCCCGTGATCGGTGAGGGTCGACATGATGCTTGAGCGACCTCTGGTAGCGCTTTCGATGGGAGGGGGCGGCGGTGCTGGCGGCGCGAGCGATGATGACGATGGGTGCAGCGTCTCGCGCTCCAGCACTTCCGCAAAGGATGCTGTGGGGAAGTCTTTTAAGTCATGCAGAGATTGCCGCGGGTATGATAATGTTGCAGTGCCCATCGAATTCATCCTTGTAGTGAATCGCTCCTCCACAGCATCCACACTGTCGGCTAGCGTAGCGATAGCAGGGTTGCTACCGCTTCGCCATGGCGTCGCAGAGCATGCGTCGCCATCCACAACGGAGTCGTACGGGTTCATGACATGTAACCTCGAAATACTCGTTACACTAATGACGGAAGACATATGGAGGGAGCCCTCCATGCACGAGGAGGTCGGGCTGTAGTCCGCTTCAGAGAAATCGTCGTCCTCCCGGAGCCCCGGAAGGACGAGTCCATCACTGGCTCTATCAAAACCGGCATCTCCAGTGCGAAGCATCGCCATATGGCTGCTGCTGGATGCGACAGACAGACGGACTCCGTTCGCGTCATTGATCGACTGCCTGTGTGGGGAGGGCTTCACGACGGTGCGATAATCGAGTCCACCCTCCTCAGGAGGCACGGGAACCACAACACCGCCGTCGACACGACCATCGTTAGACTCCTGGAGGAACTTCAGATGCCGCTCCACCACATCTTGTTTATCCACTGGAGCGTCATTATATGCACGGGGAATATTCTGCTCCACCAGACGCACATTCACAGCACGGAATCGGCTAAAGGGCATATTTGCAGCAGTCTCTTCGCGGAATTTGATCCCTTTGAGTAACTGCTGCTGCAGATACAAGTGTGCGTCGAACAGCCCCCCGCCGAGTTTTGTCAGGTACACAGCTGATACACCGAAGCTGCCAACAATAGCAGACACCGTCATGACTTTCACAACCGAGTTGAATGGTTCATATGTGAATGTCATTGTGCGACTTCGGCCGGTGCGGAACCCCATGTGAATTGTGACAGGTGTCCCGACAATCTTCGCGTCACCAAAAATATCCAATAGACGCTTCGTCTTGAGATGACTATACTGCTCAGTTGACATGATGCTCGGGTACCCCATGCGGGCAACATCCTCCACATCGAGGAATATAATCACTGGATTCACCTTGTACCTTGGCAGTCCTGTGATCTCATCCTCCGTAAAGTCATCAATGAGTTTCTGATGCACGTTGAGCTCCAGCGTCATACACGCAATAGACCCAACGCCGACCGTCTGCGTTGGTGAGAAGTCAGGGCGTATGCGGATCGGATGCATTGGAATGGAAAAGGCCACGGCGGCATCCGTGTCAAAGTAGCGCAGCTCACCGAAGAGCTCACACTGCTCCTTTAGGATGGTGGAGGTGACCTCTTCGTACACAATCTCTTGATCCAGGGCGAGCTTCGCAGGGTCGGTGAACTGCGGCAAAAAGTTGTTCGCCACGTAGTCAGCGAGTTCTTCCTCTTCGGAACACTGCACGGTGCACAGATAGCCACGTTGGTTGATGATAGTCCCAATCGCGTACACAAACCCCTTAATGAGTTTTGACTTTACAGAAACGTGGTAACGGAATTGAAAGCTCCTGTGGCCACCGAGTCGGTGCGGACAGAGCAATTTATTGCCGACCCGAAGGTGTAAAAGGTTGTTCGAGTCATCCACAGAGACAACATGTGGGTCCGCCAACACGTGCTGCACGCTACGGATGCAGTAGGCTGATAGTGTCATGTCGGGTGGGATATGGGAGTAGAGAATCGACACATGTTTCGGTATTTCAGTCCAGAGCTCATTGTTTGGCCTCAGTGCCGCGCTGAGGTCGGTAAAGCGCAATGCTGGCATCATTGGGCAATGCTTTACATCGCGGTGGAGGCGGTCTAACTGCTTAATCTCACGCGGGTCAATGAAGGTGGTTTCCCACTGCGGCAGCAGCTGCATAAGCACCCGAGCTGCCTTGTGCGCAAAAATAAGCGAGAAGTTCCACTCGCGCCGCATGCCGTCAAACGCACTGCGAACTCCCTGAGCCTCATGCGCGTCGGCGTTGGACAGCGTTCGCTTCACCATGACACGTGCCTGCACAACAAACACACACACACACACACACACACACACACACAAAGGTGATGAAAGAGTGCCAAGAGAAGAGAAGAGAAGACGCAGAGGAACGGGATAAGAGCATTCAAGCAAACAATAACAAATAATAATAAATGCAGCAGTCAAACGGCAGCATGCACATACACACAGACAGAGAGACTGGGAGGGAGCGTGGGATGGGCATACATGATTTGCAGAGCGTTTATCCAACCTTCAACAGCCCCTTTGTGTACTTCTCCATCCCAATTCGAATACAGCGCATCGGCAACAAAGATGGAACGAGAAACGAATAAAACAACAACAAAAAAAAAAAAGGGGGGGAAGCCGAGACGGCCACCAAGAGCCTCCAGAAGCGGAGGCGTGCCCACCAGGAGTGATGGTGAGTTCGAGACCTAGTGAGACAAGCCACACCACCACCACCACATGAGATTGTGGTTTGCCCGTGTGTGGAGGGGGAAACAAATTGGCTTCGGCCACCCGGCAAGGGGAGGATTGCGAAGATGGAGTCATCAGACGGACAAGATTGAAGCAACGGAGTTCCCCAGAACAGAGAAGCCCTACCCCACAACGGTGGGTGGCGCTGCCAGACACAATTGAGCCACTACTGTGAAAATGCATATCACGACAAAGACCATGTCATTCAGTTGGTAATGCAGCTGACTCCGCGGCAGCAGCTCGCGAAGAACAGTGGTGAGCACGCTCTGGGTCTCCAGTGTGGGAGAGAGGCGAAGAAGCAACAGCTGCCCCACAAAGTACGCACCCATCCCTGTTGTCATGGCCAACACAGTGGTGTCCACGCTCAGAAATGTGGTGTACGTCATGACCAGTCGAAACACCGTCAGCAGAAGGCCGCGGATGGAGCTGACAATCATCCACGCATTCAGGGCCAGCGACACCCACACAACACGTTGCTCTGCCCCATCTCCATGGGGGGTTGCGAGCCCGTACGTTTCCAAAAAGCCTACCAAACGCGTTGCCGTGTCCTCCGGAAGAGCGACGGAAGCAGCGCGGGGCGAGAACCCCCACCGCAGCAGATTGATGACAGTAAACACCAGTTTTAGGACGGTGTGGAGCAGCAGCAGCATGCCCAGCAGCGCTTCAACCCACCTGCGCCACCATGTGGTAGCGCTTTCCGCGGAGCGCACCAGCGAGTCTATATCATTCATTTGAAGAAAAACCGCCATGCTCACGGCCCGAATGCCGTCACTTTCCGCTTTTAGTTTTGCAATATCGCCGTTATTTCTCCCACGCGCGGAGGAGCGAAGTGATCTTGTCATCCAACTCCACAAACGCAGTCCCTTGCTGGCGACCGGTACCGACGGTGTTACCGCGCCCCACGCCTCTATTATCTGAGATTGCTTAGATGCCCACAACGACAGCAAATAGCGCTGTCGCTTTGCCAGCACACCGAGCGCCACCTGCGCCCCATCACCGCCGCATCTCACCCCAAATGGGCGAATAAATGCCAAGGGCGTCATGACGGCGGCGTACCCAGAGAGTACACCGACTGCAACAACGCCAAGCAGGGTGATAGCAGCAGTGGCTGCATCCCACAGTGTGAACACGGAATCTCTCTGAAGTCGAGAGTACGACACAGAGCGAGCCCAGTGAAACAGCGGCACCCAGTCACTAAAGACAAAGCCGAACACAATGCAGCCCACCAGCAGCGAGAAGCAGTGGCGAAATCGAAGGTCACGCAGCAGCGAGCAGAGAAAGCACAGAGGACAGATAACCAACATGGCAATGAGGTCCGCCAGAATAGTGAGGCGCAATACGCGTGTGGTGAAGCTCACGGAAAAGACGATCCTCGCGGTCAGAGAGGCGTCCAGTAGCACGAGAATGAAGATGAACGTCGATAAGGCAAATACGAGAGAAAAACAAAATCTCGTGGCGCCATGCTCGATAGGGTACACAAAGACCAACCGTCCAAAGAGCGTGCCCAGGTAACAGAGCAGAAGAAATAATGACACAGCGATAGCTGTTTCCGACATCACGCGTCGTTGGCTCTTATTCTTCTTCTTCTTCTTCTTCTTCTTCTCACAATCCCCCCACCCCCGCGACACCTCACACACCTCTACAATGCATACTACTAAAGAACCATTGCAGGAAGAAGCGACGGGTTGTCATGCACATATATACACACACACACACAGAGAGAGAGCGAGAGAGAGAGAGAGAACCAAACAAAATGGAGGAACGCCCCATGCAAGTCAGGAGGAGTTGTTGTAGCGCAGCAATGAGACATGTAGGCGGTAGGAGGTGGAAGGCAGAACCGTCTTCATTTCTGCAGAGCAAAGTTACCCAGCTCTCTCAGCAGTACCTATGTTGTCATCATTACAGTCATGATTCTTCCCTGTGAGAGTGCGCTCCATCGAAGCTCTTGGGTCGTTTTGTTCCGCCCACCGTCTTACGGTCTGTCGGAACGCATTCCAGTCATCAGAGCTCGGTATATGTGTAAACTGCAAGGCATTATCGTCGTTGTGGTCATCAATACCAAAATCACAGGTGTGATGATTGTCTTCATCATCACCAACACCCCTTTTCTCTGCCAACGCATGAAACAAACTGGTGTGCAAAGGTAGGTTCGTCTCCAATGTGGTTGGCAACACAGGGAACAGTGTTGCAGGTTCCACGGGGAATTCCGTCGAGTTCCCCTCAGGCATCTCCACCATCTCCTGTCGCAATCGCTGTCGGTCCCATTGTTCCCGCTCCATGCCTGTGACTGTGTTCTCCACATAGTATGCATGCAGCCGTTCCTTCGTACCATCCGTCTCCCTCAGGCCAAGCGCCATGCAGAAGGTGGTGGAAACAACAACTATGACACTCGCCATGGTGTAGATGCCAACCACCACCAACACTAAATCAATGCAAAAGAAAAATATGTGGCGGGGTTCAATGCGCTCCGGCAGTGCCCACAGCACAGAATCCGCGCAAGGCGGCAAAACATCCAATTTTGTGCGCGCCGCTGAGCCAGTCAATCTCAATCGTGCCCTCGCGCAGTGATACGCGTAGATTACTTCGTAGCAGCCGTGGAAGGCGTCAATAACAAAGTGCTGCAACAGCGCGCTGTTTGATGACACCAGTGGCCAGTCGATGGGTGGTCTGCCATCGAGGGACAATAGCTCACCCGTGGTCCTCAGTGCCAGTCCCCAAACCCGCCACTGGCCAGGCGGCTGAACACTCGGGAAAGCCAAGTATGCGTGTGGAAACACCTCCGCGAGGAGAAGTCGCGAGTCCGCGTTGAATGGGCGCACAAAGCAGCCTACAGGGTGGCAAACGAGACCTCTGTCAAGATGCTCCGCCGTGAAGGCGCTTATGGGCATCCACTGCACGGAGTCTACTACGTGGCGTGCGAAGCGCAGCGTCGGCGTCAGATCCCCAATGTGCAGAAAAACAAAACGGGACTGCACAACGCCCCCTGCATGAATGTGGCGGCTTCGAATGGGGTAATCACGAAGACGCCCCATAAAAAGAAACTCCCTCGACCTTAGAGGAATCCCAAGCATTTCATTCACTTCGCGGTAAACAGTGTGCATGTCGTCAGCGTCATCCTTGTCGCGGCGGCCACCAGGAAAAGTCACATTCCCGCTCCACCTGTCGGAGGACAAATCCGCCCGCCTGACAAAGAGCATGCGCAGTGAAGATGGTGTAACCGCGTCGGTGGTGCTCGTCAGGTGCTGCATGAGCTCCGAAGATGAGTGCTCTGTACACTGGCACGCCAAAAGACGATGTGCCGCGCGCTGCTGCTTCTCGTCACCGAATCGCAAAATAACGGCAACCGCAGAGCGGTGGTCACCGGGCACATACGCATGAAGGCGTCGCTCAGCCATGCGATGAGTGATGTTTAAAAGAAACCTAACATCTGCAGCCGATAGCGACATCGTTTCTGGCGAAGCAAAACAAAAACAAAGTGGAGGAAATCAACAACAACAAAAACAACAACTAAGCACACACACACACGCGGGAGTGGGAGGGGGACCAAATAAATATTTTTTCATTTAAAAATATAGATGCATACGTGTCATCACGCATGAAAACAAAACAAAAAAAAAAAAAGTGGGGTGGGGGTGCGGGATTTACTGCACGTGTGCGACAGGGAACACGAAAGACCACAACGCCTCCATCAGCCCCCCCCCCACCACCACCACCACCATCACCACCGTGCAACCCCGTTTTCTTTTCTTTTCGTTGTTGGCATCTCTGCTGGCCTTTGGTTTTGTTGGGAGAAGGAGAAGATGAAGAAGAAGAAGAAGAAGGGGCGGGGATACACAACAACAACAACAACACCACCAACGAATCACATCAAGACGATGTGAATATCATTGGGGCATTTGGTTACTCTTTACGCCGTTATTTCACACGTTCACCTCGTAGTTTTTCCCCTACACTACTCTACCACAGCCATGCATGCACATATATAATATAATATAATATATATATATATATATGTGTGTGTGTGTGTGAGTGAGAGAGAGAGAGAGATATGCCTCATTCGTTGTATTTCGCCCATTGCCTCAGATGCGCCACATTACCGGGACACGAAGTTGGTGTGGTGCACCACAAGTCTCTCTACAAACACAAACACACACCAAAACAAAAAAAAAAAAAAAAAAAGAGACTGAATTGTTATTTATCGCCTTGTGCACTTTCTGTAATGTGAAGGGACTTGTTTGCTCCACTACTCACACGCCGAGAATGCAGCAATAGTAGTAGTAGTAGTAGTAGTAGTAGTAGTAGTGGTGACAGTAGTGTGTGTCTGCCTGTTTACCGAAAGCATGCACACGGAGAAGAGAAACAGAAACAGAAACAAAAAAAAAAAAGAAGACCGCACCTGCAGAGGGGAGCAGGGGAGGAGGAGCAACACGCCGCAGTTTAGAAGAGATGGGGGATGCCTGGAATCGCACGAGGAAGAAGGAAACCGTGCCAATACCAGCTGCTTCGAACGACCACTTCCCCCCTTTTCCTCCAACATCGCCCCTTTATCTCTCCGTCGATCCATCTGTCCCCAGTGATCCCCTCTCCCTCCAAATTTATTTCGCCTCTCCAATTGACCACGCACAGCTCGCCTTGGCGTTTTGTTAGCTTAATGACGATCGCGGCTTCCGTAGCGACGGCGGTGTTTATCCTCGGAGCTCCGGTGGCGCTGACGGCTACCAGAACGACGGCGATATCGATCACGACTGTCAGAACGACGGCGATCGGGCGAATCGCGACCGCGCTTTCCCATGGGAGACAATGCTGACACGGGCTGCACCTGTTGGTGCTGTAGTGGTGGTGGTGGTGGTGCAGTAGCTGCTGCACCTCCCCAGTACGCCCCAGGCGGAGGCGCCCCGTATGCACCACCCACCGTGACATGCGGTTGCGGTGCCGGCGGCATCTGATATCCTGCAGCATACATCATTCCGCCTCCCCGCATTCCGGGTGGCGGTTGGGATGCAGAAGCGTACGGCAGAGGTGGGCGTGTGTCATAACCGCCACGGTAGCCACCCCCACCCATTGGGGGACCACGGTGCCCACCGCGATAACCACCACTGCGCCCACCGCGATAACCACCGCCACCGCGGCCCATGAGATCGTACAGTTCTGGTGGAACCTCTTGATTTGCACGACGCAAGAGATCGACCAATTCCGAAATCGTCTTGGATGAGTCCTCCGAGCTCACGAAGGAGTACGCATCACCTCTCTTTCCAGCACGTCCGGTACGGCCTGTTTGCACACAGAGAAGCGCAGGCAAACACACAAACACACACACACACACACACAGATAGAAACAGAGACACAGACGCGGAGACAAGGGGAGAAAAGAAACATGTTTGCAAGGTTCAGAAACAATCAGGTGAATACGAACGGAATATGATTAAAAACGGTCAATGTTTGTTGACGGCAGCGTTCCGGGCGTTGCGATGCGCGTGGAGGCCCCTGGTAGGACCATAATGCGTCGGTGTATGTGCGTGTGCGTGTGCGTGTGTGATAGTGTGCGTATGCGTGGCACACAAACAAGAAAAGAAATATAAAACAAAATCTGGGAATGTGTGGCGCGGTCTACACCAGCAGCAGGAGCAGCAGCCGAGAGTGGTGCCGTTCATGTCGGTGCCCATATCTCACCACCACCCCCCAAACCCTTTTGTTGTTGTTGCTGGACGTTTTTCTGCGTGCAATATCTCTGCGGCATGTCCGCGCTACCGCAGAATAATTTCACGCCATCAATGCCCCTGTTACCGGCGGCTGTTTGGATGCTGCGCACCTGGCGAGGAACCGTGCCAGATTGCAGTGCAGATAGACTGCACCACACATTCAGCCCCCACACCCACCCCACGCGAGGACGGCAGAGAAGAGGAAAACACGCGAGGCACGAAGGCAACGCAACGTGCAAGGGTGAAAGAGGAATAGAGGGAGAAACACAAGACGAAGAGGGTGCAGCGACTTCGTGTGTTTCGCATTCCTCCAACAGCGTCTGGCTTATATCCCCCCTTCTCCTCCTCCTCGTCACTCACTCACTCACCATCACTCACAGCCACGCCCGTGCGCACCCTCTCATGCGTTCACCTGCGTGCAAATAAAAATCGCACTCCACATACGCATGGCTCACAAGGACAAACACACACACACACACACAGAAACGTATACGCACGCGATGAGTGGAGTGGGGACGGGGTTTCTGTTTCCCCACCCCCTCTCCTCCACCACCTCACCGCACCCTCCCTCCCTCCCTCCCTCCCTCCCTCCCATCGTGTGTGTGTGTGAGAGAGTGAGTGAGTGAGAGGGAGAGAGAAAGCAACACCGCGGAGACACAGCTGTCGCCAACAGACAGACACAGAGAGAGGCGGCGAGAGGGGAAGGCAACACATAGAGAGGGATAGACGAGGAGAAAAGAGAGAGAGGAAGAAAGTGGGGTGGAGGAGGGGATGGTTGACTCAACCGGAATAGCAGTCACATACCAATACGGTGCACATAATCTTCAATGTTAGTCGGCATGTCAAAATTAATCACAACGTCCAAGTCTTTGATGTCTAGGCCACGTGCAGCGACATCTGTGGCAACGAGAACTGAGCGGTCATCGCGGCGGAAACGGTCAAGGACATAGTCGCGTTGTGATTGCTCCTTGTCACCGTGGATGGCCATCACTGATGCTCCAAGTATGTGCCGGAGAGAACCGTGTAGCGAGTCGGCCATCCGTTTGGTCTTGACGAAGATGAGCACACGCTGTTGACCGAGTTTTTGAAGAATATCCTCCAGTCGCCGCTGTTTATCGTACTGTTCCACCGCAATCACATGCTGTCGGACGTCATTGTTTGCGACAAGATCCTCAGATCCAACGTGGACGCGGATGAAATCCCGCTGGAAGCTCGCTGCCAAGTTGCGAATTTCCCTTGGCCACGTTGCGGAGAACATGAGGGTTTGGCGGTCTGCGCGTATCTGTGAGCATATCTTCCGGATTTGAATCTCGAAACCCATGTCCAGCATGCGATCGGCCTCGTCGAGCACCAAGTACGTGACACGCAAGAGGTTCGTGGCGCGCATCTCCAACAGATCAATCAGGCGTCCTGGTGTTGCGATGCACACATGCACACCCGCCCGGAGTGTGCGCAACTGGGGTCCCTTGGAAGTTCCGCCGTATAGGCACGTTGTCGTGATGGTTGGCACACGGCGCAGAACCTTGCGCGTTTCTTCTTCAATCTGCACGGCAAGTTCTCGCGTCGGGGCAAGCACCAAGGCAATTGGACCATCGCCCGGACGCACAGGTGGCTGTGCCATGATGTGCAGCGCTGCTGGAACCATGAATGCCATGGTTTTCCCGGATCCCGTCTTGGCAACGCCAACAAGGTCGCGCGAGTTCAAGAGAATCGGCCACGCTATAGACTGGATGGGCGTGGGCGTCTTGTAGCCAAGGTCAATGAAGGACTGGTGGATCGAATCCGGCGCCACGAGATCGGAGAAGACGAGCATCGGCTGTGGCACGCGGTCGCCGTATATCGTGATGTGGTTCTCGCGGAGCCACTGTGCAATCTCATCATCACTACGCTGCTGCTGCGGTTTGTAGTAATTCCACTGCGACGCCACCACCTGCACCTCGTTCCAGTTTACATCGCGGAGGTTCGCGCCAAGTGCCCCCATGCGGTCACCAGAGTATCCACCGACGCCGTTGTACGCCATGCCCGATTCCTCCTCTTTCGTGTCTCGTTCCTGTGCTCTCGCGCCTCCTCTTGCTCCTCTTGCTTGTTTCTATTGCGTCTCGCTTTTGCAGCACTTCCGTTTCCGTTTGTCCACACCGCAGTTGTCGCCCCTCTTTTTTTTTCTTCTACTCTGAGACCGTCGCGTGGGTGAGAGGCAAGAGGGGGAGAGACAGGCGAAGAACCCAATAGGCAATCAGAAAAGAAGCACACGTCCCAACTCTCTCACACAACCACGACGACGACGACGACCACCACCACCACCACCACCACCCCCGCCCCGCCCAAACAACGACATAATAACGGCAACGAGGAAGAGGAACAGCAACCAAAAGGGAAGGAGACAAAACAGAACGGCGGAGGATACCACGCACGACGGAAGAGCGCCAGCTGAAGGCTTTGCTGGTGTCGCGAGGGACGATCCATGACATCTCGTCATCACTTTCATTGCTTAAATTTACCCTCCCACATCCCCCTTCTTTCTTTCTTTCGTTTGTTTGTCTTCTTTCATTTCATTTGACCCGCTCCATGTCCCCAGTTCGATTTCTTACTTCTCCGCACCTACTGCAACAACGTGCACTCCACGTCCTATCGCCATCCATCCATTCATTCATTCATTCACTCATTCAGCGTCTAGGCGCCAGAGTAGACACCTGCACGCACAAAGGGGGCGGGGGGAGTGGGTGGGGGAAATGAAACGCAAACAGGTACGCCCCCGCAAGAAGGATAAAGCGAAAGTGTTGCTTTACACACACACACACACACACACAACACGTGCCCACTTTCTGTATGTAATACATATATACATTTATATTTATATATATATATATATATATATATATATATATATATATATATATGTGTGTGTGTATGTGTGTATAATATAATCCCCATCCTCTTCCTCCTCCTCCTTATCATCTCTGGTCTGCGCCGCGCTGCTATCCTCTCTCCCTGCCCCAGCGTTTCTCTGCATCTCCTGCAGGCATGTTTTGTCATCCGAGTCCACAACAAACCAAACAAACAACCAAACAACACCAAAGAGACAATACACATTTCTTTTCTTCTAAGTATATATATATATATATATATAAAAGAACAAACAAACAAACAAACCAAAAAAAGAAAAAAAAAAAGACTGTACCTTTTCTTCGTTTTGCTCCAATCTTTCCTCTTCGTTCCTTTCCACCCGCTGGGTGTTTTTGCACCGCCCACACCTTCCCGTGTGTGTTGTCTAGTCGCTCCCGGTAGATGTACAGCAGGGAGTGGCCAAAGTGGTCACACACACAAACTCCTACCGCCGCAATGGGAATGGATCGTCATCTGAAGCACACAGCGGACAGAAGAAGCAAAGACCAAGAATGGTTGAGCCACAACATCACCAACACAAAAACAACAGGACAGAACAACAACAACAACAACAAGAACAAAAAAAAAAAAAAAAGGAAGGAAGGAATCCCATCCCGTCACGCGCGTGTTGCTGCTGCTGCAGCACTTTAACTCAATCCTCACATATCCCTTTCAATACCTGTTGATCTGTCGAAAGTCCATCAATACCACTGAAGAAATTGTAGCCAGGCGCAGGTGAGGCAAAAAAGCGAAACATTTTATCATCCACATCACTTGCCACATCCGCGGACGACTCAACCGTGCCAGCAGCCGACATGTTTAGTGCTCCAGTAGGGGGCTTGTGACATGTGGCGCGTCCTAGTGGCGCCCACGCTGCGGATTGTGGTGTGAGGCCCAGAAGGCCACCAAATAGAAGAATATTCGGAAGGGATAAATCCGTTCGAACCGGATCATAGTGGCGAGGTGGCGCCTGCTTCACCTGCTGCACCAAGCGGCTGATACCGACGATCGGCTGCTGCTGCTGTTGTTGTTGTTGTTGCTGCTGTTGCTGTTGCTGTTGCTTCGATGGCTGCATCACTGCAGCTGCCGCCTTCGCAAATGAAGGGGATCCAGAGTCTTTTTGACGTGTACCGGTGGATGATGTCGCTGCAGTTCCCCCGATAGACTGTGGACGGCGTGAGGCTGTCGCACTGGCGTTGCTATTAGCGCTGTGATGGGGGTGATTAACTGTGTGAGCGTTGGCAGCACCATCTTCCTGCAGTGTCTCCGCACGCTTCGTTATTTGACCCCCGCCAATTGTGGTGCTTCCACCCGCTGCTGCTGCTGCTGCTGCGTTAGAAGTAGAGGAGGATGCGGCGGCGGTGGCGGCGGCGGTAGCAGCAGCAGTAGTTGTTGTTGTGGCTGCAGACTTAGCAGAGGTAATGGCAGCAGCAACAGCGGCGGCGGCAGTCATCGTGGTGCCTGATGTGCCACCATGTCTAGGTGTATTGCTGCTGTTGTTGTTGTTGTTAGCGTTGTTACCACCGTTATTACTGTTGCTGCTGTTTGTAGCAGTCTGCCCCCCAGCTGCCCCAGCGCTTTTTGGCCCCGGCCGAGCGCCGAATTTGGCCACGGCCAACTCTAGCATTTCTTGTCGTTTCTTGTTGCTCTTTGGATAGCTTCGAAGGACCTGAATGAAGACAGCCTGCAGTGTGTGCTGGTCTTCCCTATTGACAAGTTGCCCACCAGAGCTGAGTGCGGCATTCATGAGGTCTACAATGTCGTTCCGCAGCTCGTCCGAGATGTCCTCCTTCTTCTCGCTGTTACTGCCCTTCTTGCCTGATGTCTTTCCATGCGCTGGTGTGACAGAAGGAACGGGCGGGTTTCCGTTTGTCAGGTAGTCGTGCGCACCGAGCAGGTAGCCATCAACCGGTTTTTTCATTGTCTTGAGGAGCTGCATAAAAACCTTTGGGTCCCCCGCCTTCAGTGCTGCATACGCCAGCAGCTGGCCCACACGCCTTGTGCAACTACTCGGTGGGTGGCGCATCATGTGCAGAGCACACTGCACCGTGTCTACAATGTGGGGGTTATCTATGCTGAATGAAAGCAGATCCTTTTCATCGGACTCGTCGAGTTTCGTCGCAATGGGCCGGCTCTCGTTGAGAACATGCGTAACCGCATCAAACTGCGACTGTGACGGGTGCGTAAAGCCCCACCGGCAGCGTGGTCCTTCGCATGGTTTATCCCGCTTGAAGTTTATTTTGCCCTTAATGAAGCTGCAGCACCAGTTGTCAGGGTAACCGTTGAGGGGACAACTGAAGCCGCCAATGCACGTCCGCCGCAGCTGGTGCTCGCATGGATGACCAAAACTGAACAACTGCATCAGTAGTAATGAATACACCCACCCCACTCACCCTATAATGAAGTGTGTAACAACAGCAACAACAGCAACAGTAGTAGTGATAATAATAATGAGCTACTGCTGCTGCGTCTCCACACCACCCACACACCCCTCGCTCTTCTTCCTTTTGCTCCTCCTGCTGCTTGGCTCTCTTTTGTTCACTGCCTGCTTATCCACTCGCCCCCAACTCGTTTCACACACACACACACACACGGTGGGATGGTGGAGTAGATGGAGTGACTCCCTAAGACTAGTAATGTGAGCCAATCCACTCCCTGGCACGGGTCGCTAACTGCATGTGTGTGTGTGTGTGTGTGTGTGTGTGTATATACACAGTGTGAAGGCAGTAACAAACAAAGAAACAAAAACAGAAACAACAGGGAATGATGGCGACACTTTGTATTGACATACATACATACATATATATATATGTATATGTATATGTGTGTGTATTATTATTATCAATGAGATATCG
Source organism: Trypanosoma scelopori (assembly GCA_030849745.1). Classification (NCBI taxonomy): domain Eukaryota; phylum Euglenozoa; class Kinetoplastea; order Trypanosomatida; family Trypanosomatidae; genus Trypanosoma; species Trypanosoma scelopori. Next base: position 10,543 of record JASANX010000950.1, on the reverse strand, counting down.
TTTGTCAGACCAACAACAACAATAACAATAATAGCAATACATCATTATTATTATTATTATTATTCTACATTCACTCACGCTCTCCTTCTTTCAGGCTTCCGTGGGTCCCCCCACACACACCCCTTATTTTTTTTTTTTTTTGGCTCTCGGGTTCAAAAATCGTGACAGCGGCCGTTACTTTCCCAGTCGCCGTAACGCACCGGATCCAGTTGCGTGCTGCCAATGGGGACACTTGTCGCCTCATCCACGATGTTTGACGGCTGCGCACCTGTTTCCTTGTTGAACAGGAACTCTGGGCTGCCGACCGATGTGGTAAATCGCTGAATAGTCTCCTCCGAGAGGGGTTTTGACGGCAGCGTGGACTCCGTCTTCCCGATGAGTGCGAGACGGTGTTCCAAGTACTTTTTATCCTGTACAGCGGAGAGAAAAATACCACCTTCGGCGCCAATCAGTAGAGCCGATGTGCGCCGCATATTCTAACCACCCCTGCCTCTCCTGCCTACGCTCGCTGCTTCTTTCGTTCGTGCCTTCCGTTTGCCCACCACCACCACCACCACCACTACTACTACTACTACTACGAGGACGACGACGACGACTCCCTCCTTGCCCTTTTATTTAATTCGCCCTCGAGTATGTTGCCTTCCACGGCGTGTAAACAGGCCCTTTCAACAAGAAGAGAACAAAAGGACATTCCCAGAGCACACTGCCACTGACTGACTGACTGACTGACTGAGGGAAAGATATGCAAACAAAATAAAAAGACGAGCAAAACAACAACAATAAAGTGGCCCTCACTAGAGCAAATTGGTTTGGCGGAGGGTGTTTGACACAAGTGTCGCCGCAACAAGCTTCCCATCACTGAGGCCAGCAAGCAAAACTGATGGTGTAAACACGATACAACGAACGCCAGCGTGTGATGTGGGGGTCGGTACAAGCTGCAGTCGTGACGCCTTCTGCAGAATGTTCTCCTCGGCGATGCCTGTTGCCGCTGAATGAATGCCATCGGGCTCCATCACGCAGGTGGTTGCCGCCTCCAGTATGGTGCGAAACTCCAGTAGAAGCACGTGTCCGTCCTCTGTTCCAAGGGCAACAAGATCATCATAGCGACTCACCGAAACACATGAAATGATAACACGCGGTGATGTGAGTGGCGTAGGTGCAACAATGTGCAGGCTGGAAGTCAAGAGCTGATAGAGCGCAATCCGTCCGTCCACAGACACGCACAGAACGCTCTCCAGACCTTCTAGATTCACAGCATATTCAGGCACAAACGGCAATTTTTGGCGCGCCACCATACGTCCGTGAATCACAAGATCAATGACAAGAATCGTACCCGTGATGGAGCGATCGTGGGAATCAGAATGTCCACATCTAGGCATTGCCTTATCTGTCCTTGCCGCTCCTCCTCCTCTTGGCCCTTCTAGGGCCTTCTCTGGGATGCAATCCAAGCCCAAAACTATAAGCAACGACGAAGTGCTGCCAGAGAAAAAGGTCACTTTGACCCCTCCAGGTGGAAAAGGGCGATGCACAAAAAGCGGTTCACTGGCAGAGGTGCCCCCAAGGCCAAATCGCCAACATGAGACGGACCCGTCGGCCAGGCCCACAGCAAACATGTACCCGTCCGGTGAATACGCAACCTTTGTCACCGCGTAGCTGTCGCGACAGGCAAACGTCGCCACGCACTCAGTAGACGCAAAGGAGTACATGTCCACACAGCCATCCGTGTGGGGGATGAGAAAGAAGGGAAGATGCGGGTGTGACGCAACCCTCGCGTGGGCGGCAATCGAGAGGCGTGGGCGCTGCATCAGGGCTTTGCGGTTCGTCGTAAAAGCCCCTTCTCCCTCTCCCGTCGGTCCTGCTACTGCTGCTCCTCTCCCTGCCTCTACCTTCGTCCCCACAACCTCCCCAATCGAAAAGTTAGCAGTCGCGATGTTTCCTTCTGACTGCTCGCGCAGTATTGCAGCCCTGTTGTCGTTGGCCAATATATCACGGTAACCATGACTCACCTCGGTGCCTGCGTCAGTACCCCACACAAGGCTGTCAAAGGTGGAGTGGTCATAGTCCACGGAGCAAATTGCGTGACAAGACCGCTGCAGTACAAGGCGATCCGTGGTAACAAGCTGCGTGAGGCTGCCACGGAGGTTCTGTTCCAGCAACCACTGGCGATAACTGGAATGTGTATGATGGCGCCGCATCCAGAGCGCCTCCATGCGCCGCAACGTCATCGTCGCACCGTCGCTAAGCTGACAGAAAAGAGAGTGCGCCGCGGGGTGTGTCCGTGTGGCATCGACCAGGTGCAGCAGAACCGCATCAGTATCAGAAGATATCTTTACGTTTGCGAGGGGCAACTCCCAGAAGAGCTCTGCATGAGCCACACAGAGATCCAGCGAGACCAACTGAAGCGATAACTCCGAGACTGCATTCTCTTCACAAAATCCACCACCACCACCGCCGCCGCCGCCACTACTACCACTACTACTACTGGCAGTGGCAGTAGCATCAGCATCAGCATCAGCATCGGCGGCGGCGAGGAGGAGGATGTTTCTCTCGAACAACTCCGCCATACGATTCAACTCTTGTTCTTCCTCAATAAAGATACCATTAGGGTCCGTGCGGAATCTGTCGTCCAGCCCCTGCACTGCCACAACGCAGTCAATCAGTTGCTCCGCCACTGTGTTGAGTCCTATGGTGACACGGCACAACATGCATCCGAGCAGCCACACCAACAAATGTGCGTACGGTGGTGGTGGTGGGCGAGAGAGTCCCATCACCGCAGCTTGCATGCGACACACTTCTTCCCGTAGCTCGCTTAGTGAGTGTAGTTGTAGGAACGCGCTAAACCACACAAAAAGCAGCGTACAAAGCTTCTCCTCGTGGACCTGCTGCTGCTGCTGTTGTTGCCGTTGCTGTTGTTGTTCTTGTTGCTGCCCATCGTTGTATTGTTTTTTCCAGTGGTGACCACTATCGTGACTAATGAACGACGAATACAAGAACCAAGGAGCCTCCTCCCCCTCAACAGTTTCACCGTGTTGCAGATGCCCAGTTGTCATCGCACGCACTCGACCGAGGATGTCGAACACAATCTGTACATACGACGCCACAGTGGCCAACGTCACCTCCTTTGCCTTTTGCTCGCGAAGTACATCCGCAAGCGCAGGGCACCCAAGAAGCGCATTTGCCAATGCATAGTCTACGTTTTCCGTAGCCACCGATATTAATACCAGACGCACGGCGATTGTCACGAGACGCCCCACCACATCGACCAGAGGTGCCGCTGAGCACTCGACGTGATGGTCCTTCTGCACCCGACGTACGATTTCAATGAGGCACGCTACGTGGTGCTCGGCGTGATCAAATGTCGGACGCCTGTTGAAAGCAGCGATCATGCGTGCCGTGGAAATGAGAACGGCATGGAGACAGTCATTGTATCCGCGAAATGTTGACGTTTCCGGGTGGCTTTTATCATGCACACGACGCCGCATGCACTCCAGCTCCCTCCCCAGTGCCACCGCTGTGTTGGTGTCAAGTAAGGTGCCCTCCGCCACGCCGGCCACCGCATCCTGCGCAGCAAAAGAGGCAACATTTTCTGATGAGACTGACACTCCCCCATCCTCCCCCAACTGTTTCTCCGTTTTAATGTAAACTTCGGCACAAGTGTTATCGTCATTATCATCATCATTATCGTCCTCATCCATGTCAAAGCCACGGAACGTCAAGGTGCCCGTATTGAAGTCTGCCTCCATATGTGTAGAGGTTCTTCCACCCACCCTTCGTGTTTCCGTTTGGGGTTCATTTGTACACGCGCCACGCAGCTGTGCAAGCAGTTCCTCCGCGTCAGGGAAACACAACGGCACTAGAAGTTGCAGTCCCGCAGCGCGCAACAGACGACCTACGCGCAGCAGCAAGACCAATTCACGTAGTGGATTCAACTTTTTCGTCCGTGTGCGTCGACCTTCAAATCGCAAGAGGGCCAGTCTTTCCATAGCATCAACAACACGTAGCGGCATTCGTCGTGTCAGCAAGAGGGGGAGCATCTCCTGTGCACGCCCGCAGCGCCACAGTAGGCAGATATGCTCCCACACACCCAGGGAACCATAAAGCCCCTCCTCGTTTCGCCGTTGCTCAATGAACCACAATATGTCCTCCGGATTGTCCTGACCGGCTAAGCGCAGGACGAAAAACGCGAGAGCAGGGCTGCCGTGACGCTGGAGGACAACCTGCGCGGCACTTCGCGCCTCACCTGCAAGAACAAAAAAGGCTGCACCATAGAGGACTTGATTCTTGCTAACGGCAGCAAAGGCGTTGTTGGACGCGGCGGTCCGGTTTTTAACATCATTAAAGTTTCGAGAAAAGAAAGCATGCAATTTAGCGTTCTGTTCGGTCTTGCACAACGCTGCCAGAACACCAGTCTTCTTGGCGAGTGTATACATGAGCGCACTCTCTCGCACATCTTTTGTGGCATGATACTGCCCACGCCCAACCCGCTCCGCCAACCCACGCAACGCCTGTAGCGAATGTAACCAGAATGGCACACCTGATACCTCCAATTCCCCCCACGACAACGTGCTCTTCTCACCATGGCTCCCGAAAAGAGCTTCAAGCAGCTGCGGTTGTGTATCGGATAGTGATGCCCAGAAGAACGCGGTATGCATGTTGGCAAGGTCATCCACAGACATTCCTCCCACGCGAAGACGTCGCTGCAGCTGATGAAGCTTGTGCAAAAAAAAGAAGCGTGACGCTGAAGCGTCCATGCTGACACCAAGCGACTTGGACACACGCATTGCGTCAACGACACAGAGTAACTTAAGTTGCTCCTGGGTGCTAAGACCTTTGAGCTGCATGGTAGGTAAAAGCTCAATGATCTGATCAAGTAACTCCAATGGAACATTAGCACCAAATGAAGCAGTGTCTTTGGCCCACTCGTCTTGTCGAAGCATCTGGTCCAGTTCCGCGTCGAGGATGAGCGGCGCGGTGCAAATGACGGCACCAGGAGAGGTAGTCTCAGGAAGAGCAGACACATCTTCTAGCGACACAGAGGGCCGTTCATAGAGCCGGGTACTCAGTGGATTACGACATAGCCCTCTTGCAACAGCGTGTGATTCTGCACCACCAGTGACATGCACGTGCCCTGCAGCAGCCTCTCTAGCAAGCTCCACGATGCGCTCCAGCACAGCTTGCAGCGCCTTCGACCTCCCCATGCCTAGAAGTAGCAATACGGCTGTTGGGTGATACAGCCCTACACCCACTGCAGCACTGGCATCATCAGAGAGGAATTGCGCAGAGGTTTCCAACTTCAGAAACGGTGAAACATCCCAGAAGTGAATAAAGGCACCATCCGAGGAAGTAAACATCAATTGCGACAACCGCGGCACCCTCTCTCGTACCTCGCCACTGCCAATGCCGTTGCGACTGCTCTCGTCCACCCATAGCGGCGCTATTGTGGTAATCTCCCCACGGCACAACATCTTGTGGCGTGTGTGGCCTTCCACCCAATGGTAACCACTCTCGCCAGCATCTGCGACGCGAGTCCTATGCTCAATAAACTTTTGATGCCGCTGTAGAAGAAACACGTCAGCTGTGCAACAAAGAACAAACGATATCACCTCGAAGACTTCCAACTCCAATACAAACGTTGGGGGTGCAGCAACATCACGAAGAAGATCCAGCCCATACAACAGAAGCACCGTCTTCTTCGGCTCCATGTCACGTGTTGCTCCCATCACACCAACCACGATGTCGTTGTTTGTAAGTTGCACTGCCTCAACACGTGTAAAACGGTACGGTGATGAGACGTCGAACGGACGAAACGAAAGCGGTGGGTCTTCAGGGAGCGTCGGTGCCCAAACTGTGATGCAACTGGCAGTCTCGGACCACTCACAGAATATACCCTCTTTGAGTTTTTCGGAACGACGACACGCGGGCGCAGCATTTAATAGCCGCAACAGGTTTGTCGCAGGGTCTCGCGCTGCACATATGAGAACGTCACTCTGTGCAGCTGCGAAACTATCGAGAGCAGGAAATGGAATGCACCACCACCTCCTCCTCCCCCTCCTCTCTCCATCCCCCACACAGAACCTCGTAGAGAAGCAGATGCCCTCCGCGTTTGTGTGCAGCTCCTGCACCCTAAGTTCGGCCCCTGAGAAACACAAAGACGCTAGTTCAGCTTCTGTACCCACCACCTCATCACCACAACTGTTATTGCCGTCGCTGCAGCGGGGGACTGGTGATTTTTTTCCGATGAAGTCACACCTTGGCGCCAATGGAGCTGGGAGCCTCATTGCGTCGTCATTGCATGCCGTCATGCGTATTTTTTCCTCACACCGTGTCTCAGAGAGTGATACACCTTGCTCATCCTCATTCTCCCTTTCGCGTCCCGCGACAGCCAGCCTGTTCTTGTCACCAGAGGCGGTTATACGCCTCGGCGAATCCTCCAACAAATGGCGGTGCTCTATGGGAACAGGCACCACTGCCATCACGGTTGCCTCCGAAATTCCAGGAGGCCTCCCACGATACTCAACCACGAACACGCGCTCCCGTGAGAGTCCCAGCAACAGCACCTCCCCCCCATCCGCAGCATGCCCAGTAACGAGGTGTGACGGTAGCGGATCCACACCGAGCGTCAGAAATGCCTCCACACGCACCCTTGCCACCACAGGATCGATCACTACCTTCGCCACCATCCCATTTAGGAAGTGCAACAGCAGACGGTACCGTCGAACTCCTAGCAGCTGTTTTACCTGCGGGGTGATGGTGCCAAACTCAATGGCTCGCGAAGGCCATATGGGTAAAACATCGATGCGAATAATGTCGCCATAGCTTTCCTTCAATGGGCGAAGCAATTCTGGAGCTACAAGACCGGGGTTTTGTCGTTTAAAAAGGGCTCCTCGAGTGTTTTGGTCAAGTCGGTAGCACGTGGTAGAAATGGTTCCGTTCATCTCGAGGCAAAGAAACTCCAACTTGTTGCTTAGCGATGTGGTATCATGGGATCGGGACAAGTTGGGGATGCGATGTGCTGCGAGAGGAGATGATGACATACTACCAAGAGAAATCATCCCAGCGGGTATGAGCTGCAGTGAGGGGTCACTGCCCCATTGACACATCATGTTGGCTGCGCTGCAACCCTGTTCTTGTAGCGGCAAACAGCCCATCGGTATGGACTTCACGGTGAAGAGAGCAACAGATATCTGGTTGTTGTGCGGATGTTGGCAGGTAACGCAGAGTAGAGTGTGACTTGGGACTCGGTGCCACTCGATCGCAGTGACTTTATATATTCCAAGCCTTGTTGACACACCACGACGCGCAAACTCATCCCGAGTTGAGAACTGGATGCCAACTAGGGACTGGTCCTTAGTGGGGGAGAAGGTCATGTTTGCCCCACACTCCATGGGCAGGGATGAATGCGGATGCTGGCAAGTCATCACTTTCAGCGGGAAAACCTCCACAGCGGATGAATGCAGGGCGAATGCGAGATGCATGTTAGTGCGGCAGACAGCCAATTTGCTGTAGGAACCCCAGACACGCCAGTTCACCCTGGCACCCTTGGTATTCATCTCAATGACCAGAGCCTCATCCCTAAAGATGATTGCAAGGGACGAGAAGGAGACAAACTGCGCGTCAACTGTCTCACGCAAGTCGTGGGAACCTGCCGGCGCGTCCCACATTGAAACCCAAGACGACCCCGGCGATCCCGGAACTGACTTTGTCCTTGGCGACAAGAGAGATGGTTCAGATCGCCCCACGGTGGAACCGCAGGGACGGTTCTCTACAAATACCCGCCGGTGTCTCAGTTGCATAGTGTGTTCCCCAACATCAACGATCGTCACTCCCTCTACTGCCACAACAGCCACCCGAATATTGTCACTCAAGTCGCAAAGACGGATTTGACGCAAGGTTGCCAGAGTCTCCATGTCCTGTTTCGGCCCGGTTTGCCTATCATTGAAATCGCCAAAAATGGGCCCACTTGCGCACAGCGTCCCCTCCATGAATACGAGCAGCCTATCCGCCGAAGCCATCACAGTCCTAAGTTCTCCCCTCGTGCTAAACGCGCATGACAAATGACTACACCGCTGCGGGAAACAAACACCATATGACTCCATATATGTAGTAGCGCTAGAAATTACCCTGGTAAACTAGAGAAAAAAACAATTCTCTCAGGTGCTTTCCAGCAGCTACTTCTTCCTTCCTTCCCACTCCCCCCAATCCAAACGAGAAGAAACAAACAAACAAACAAAAAAAAAAAAAAAAAAACAGGATAGAGATCATCATCTCCCTGCATCAAAAGATAGAATTTTCACTTTTTTTTTTTTGTTTTCCTGTAGCAACTTCAAAGAGAAGGAGAGAAACTCGTACGTTGCCGATGCAACCGTCGCACGATGCCTTCATCAGGGGATAACTGCAGCACCAATACCAGAAACCCACGCTTCCCACATCGTTGCAAGCGTATCTCCAAAGGTGTCACCCAGCACGCACGCCTGCATCAGCAACAAGCGACCAACACCACACTCGCGAACCACGTAATACACAGTCATACGGTCACCAAGACGAATCCAGAACGAGCACTCCTCTGCATTTCCCAAAGCATGTCTCGGGGACGGCGGTATCGCCTGTTTCGTCTTTCGCTTACGGAAGACAGCTGACTTTGCATCGAGTGGTGTGTCATATATATACTCCGATATGATGTAATCCACGTAATCCTCGGCGCGGCGAAAATCCTCTAGAAGTGATACCGTTACTTGCCGCCTTGAGTTCCCTCCAGCGTCGCCTGACACAAGAGTTATAGAACCAAGAGAGACCTCGTTGCTGCTGCTGCTGCTGATGGCTGCTGCTGGGGCAGCCGTTGTGTTCTCATATCCACTCAGCCTAGATGGAGCTAGTACAACAAGATTCCCTTCACGGAACAAAAAACCAGGCTCCTTCCCCAAACTCAACACCGTCCACGAGGCCGCGGTGGCAACCGACACACGAAACGTACACATCAGCCACTCGCACTGCCCTCGGCAGGCATCCGCTGAGAAAGAGAGATTGTCCTTCTCCCCTGCCACCGGCGTCAGGAGCACAACACAGCTGTCGCTACCCACCCGTGGCTCCGTGACCCAAGCTACTACGCCTGCCTCCACACCGCTCTCCTTCCTTGTAAGAAGATAGAAAGTACTGCATGCGGTTACCACACACGATAACGACGACGACGACGACGATGATGATGATGATGATGATGATGATGATAAAGCTGACAATGGTGTGTCGACACGCAACACCTCCTCACAATCCCACCCACTATTTTGCACGTGCCTCATCCAAACGCGGTGCACCGCGTGGCGGCCCATCAAGGAAACACCAGGGGATAGCGGCAGAAGCACCACAACAGCCGGAGAACCTGCGCAGATGGTAAAGCAGAGGTTCTCCGATTCTAGACCCAACTCCCTTCCCACAACATTCTGCAGCCAGTCCCCTCGCCCAAAGGTATTCGAACCCCACTGAACGAGGCAACGTTTACGTGGGGAAATCTGAAGAACAGAGCGGCCACGCGATGTATATACTCCACAGCAACCAGTAACCCATGCGAAATCACTTGCTGACGTTGCCTTCGCATTCAAGGCACACGCATAACGCCCTTTTAAATCGGAAACGATCTGCTTGACGGCTCCCTCTGCATTAATAGACTCGTAGTCCATTGCGAAAAAAAACACACACACCACCAGCAGAAATTCATCCAGCAGTGCTGCCAAAGGATTTTGAGCTTCCCCTTCAACTCGTCTCTCCACCTCCCAGGCGACGCAAAACGGCGCATGCCATTCACCTGCGGGGTGTGGAAAGCATGAGAGCAGCCGATGCTGCAGAGAATTTTGCAGTGACGACTCCCTGTCCGCCGCTGAGTAACGCAGCACAAAATGCTCCGCAACATAGAGGGAGCCTGTCAAAACGTCAAGGCGTTCGAAATGTGCGACGCCTAGTGAGGAACCCTCAAATACGTCGTGGTGCACACGGAGCGTCCACCCCTGCGGGGCAAGAATAGCCCCACAAGAGAGGCCATCGACTTTGCGCTCTACAAGATTCATTTTATCACCACTGCGTTGATGGATCCCTTCCTCCAGCTATCCCGTTGCTTCTTCCTTCTTTGCCCTCTCCATTTGTTGGAGCGAGTAACAACAACAAGAACAATAATAACATTAATATTAATAAGTGAGACAAGAAGAAGCACAAAAAAGAAAAAAAGAAATGAGCGCATCCAAAACAGAATAAATAACAAAATGAGAAGAACACAGAGATCCAGACATACATCAATATACAATACATTACATTTATTTATTTATTTTTAGAGAGAGCGAGAGAGCGGAGGGGGGAAAGCAAAAAAAAAAAAAAAAGGGAAGGTACATGGAGAAATACGCACAGTCGACATGCGCAAGCACTCCCTCTGGAATTTAGCTTTGATATTCTTTTAATGTAAAAATAGGAACAACAACAACAAAGAACGATACATGCAAACACACACAAAGATAAAACAAAAAAAAAAAAAATGGAAAATGTGTCTTGATGCGGTCAGCCT
>JASANX010000949.1:23370-46292 GCA_030849745.1 Trypanosoma scelopori | reverse complement strand
GGGGGGCTGTGTTCTTTTTTTGTGTCTGGAATTATCTCTTTCTCTTCTATTATTTGTTTTCGTAGGGGCTGAAGGATCTTTTTTGATTTCGTTGAAATGCGGAGGGCATCCCTGCTACTGTGTGGTGGAGGTGATGCTCGCGTTCTGAGCTTCTACCACCGCTGTGTGCAATTTGCCCCCCATCCGAGGAAGCAGGAAACTGGTGGAGAGGATGCGTTTCTGTCTCTGTTGGGTGTGCAGGCTGTGCTTGATGGCGTAAGTTGGTGGAAGAAGTACACTTCTGTGGATGCCGGCCTGTATAGTGCGTCCCTTGCTCGAGATATGTATACTTACGTTGAGGAGGAGCTGGCTGGCGAAATACCGTCTTCGTCGTTTGATTTACTGCAATATGCATATGATGCGTGTGCGGCTAGTGGGATTGAAGGCACATCAACCGCGCTTGTTGCGACGCTTCAACTGCCGAGCAAGGATGAAGTCTCCTCCTTGGCCTTAAACCGTGCGGCTGATAATTGCATGTTGGATATTTGTAGTGTGGGTGACTGCACAGCCTTATTGGTGCGTGGTGGTAGGGTTGTCTTTGTGACAGAAGAGCAGACGCATGGTTTAGATTTTCCCTGTCAACTGGGTAGAGGGAGTAGCGATACTCCAGCTCGCGCGTTGCGTTACCGGATTCCTGTGGAGCTTGGGGATATGTTGCTGCTGGGCACCGATGGGGTGTTTGACAACTTGTACCCCCACCGTGTGGCGGAGCTAATGTGGTCTGTTGTGGAGAAGGTGTACCTGAAGCACGTTAGTGGGTCATCTGCAGTGCCACTCGGACGCAATCGGATGAAACTTCTGGAGGATATTATGTACGCCCTTGCAAAGGGCTCCGAGGATGTGATGCGTGAGGCGAGAGGCGCTTCCCAAGATCTTCATTCCGACACACCCTACGCTCAGAAGGCACTGGAGTACGGTGCATACTACGAGGGTGGGAAGCAGGACGACATGACACTTCTTGTCTCTATCATTGATGAGGAATGCGACACAAACTCGGGGGAGCGCTTTTTTCGCAGCGCTGTGATGAACCCCTATCCATACAGGGACTGGCCATGATGCCGGGCGAGGCGCAGAGGAGGGAATGTCACGTTTGGTGGGGGTGGGGAGGGGGGTATTTAAGGGTCGGATGGAAGTCGGTGTGGTGTGGTGTGGTGTGGTGTGGTGGTGGTGGCGGAGGAGGAAGCAGTCTGGTGCAGAGAAGAGATAAATGGATCTTCGGGAGGAGCAACGCGAGAGGAGGAGAATAAATGACCTTCTTTCCCTCTTTACACACATGTATATATATCTCTCTCTCTCTGTGTGCGGTGGTGGTGGGCTCGAGAGGCAGGCAGTCACGGCCCCGAGAGGAAACGGGGGATGTTCGCTTGCACAGTGGGGGTCGCACTGACGGCACGCATACCAAAGATGTAAGAGAAGCGATTGGGGGGAGGGAGGGAGGGGGTCGCGCTTCCCCAATGAGCGCATGTTTCGCACAGCGCCCTCCCTCATTTCTCCCCTGCCGTCTGTCGTCGTTCTTCTCTCTGTTTTTTTTTTTTTTATTATTGTTTTGTTTTGTTGTTCCAGACGCTTCCTTGGAACGTAAATGTGCAACGCACACCTCCATCCTCTGTTCTCGTGCATCCATCATCATCATCATCATCATCATCATCACTCCACTGCTTCCAAGCTTGAATTCACATCCCATTCCCATCGCCTCCCTCCCTCCCTCCATTTGTGTGGATGGCTCTTTCATTTGTTGGTGTTGCTGTGGTGGTGGTGGTGGTGGTGGTGGTGGTGGTGGTGGCTGTGGTGGTTCTTCTTATATTAAAGCGATGACGCTTGTACAAATCGAAGCATCGACGAAATGTTGTTTTCGATTCCATTCTCTTTCATTCTGGTATATTTTACTGCTTCTGTAACTGGTGTTTGAAATCATTGACTTTTTGTTTTCACTCACACCCGCACTCTCTCCCTTTGGGTCTTCCACCTGCACCGACACCGTGTGGTGCGTGTGTTCCATCGAATGGCTACACGGTTCAGATTTGTTCATCGATTACCGACTGCCCGTTGTAGTAGCGGGGATTCGCACGACGAATCGCCCTTTCACTTTCTCCGCATTGCACGCCCCTTTTTCCTCTCTCTCTCTCTCTCTCTCTCTTCTTCTTCTTTTGTTTTTGGATTTATTTATTTCTTTTTGTTTTACGTCCTCCTCATCATGACGTAAGCGTTGCCGATTCGCTCTGCTCAGGAGTGCAAGAGGCAAGGGAACGAACAGAAGTGTAATTCAAAGGAGAAGTTGGGAGAAGAAGCTGGGGAATGGTGTGTGTACATGTGCAGCGAGAGGAATGAGTGATGGGATGAATGCAGGAAGCACGGACGGCTTCACGGACACCACCGGTTCTTAACTACGGGGGGTTTCGTTGTTGTTGTTGTGATTGTTTCATCATGTCGTTGGGAGTAAACAAAACAAACGAAAAGGAAATATATATAAATATATAAATATAAAGAAAAGGTAATACGTGTGTGTTCTACTGGTGTTGTGTTGTTGCTTGCCGGGGAAATCACAGCACGCGCGGTGGTGCGTTTTGCAGATGGATACGGATGAAAAGCTGGGCAACGCAGTCAGTGCGGCGTGTAATGATGTTGCCTTCAACTCCTCTGTGTCGCCCTGCGTCGTTTTTTTTTTTTTTTTTGTTTGTTTGTTTGTTTTGTTTCTTGTGTGTGCCTGTGTTTTTGAGCTGCTTGACTCCCCGCCTCTTTACATCCGCGTCCTGGCGAGGGCAACACAACAGACGAGATGAGGCGAGAGGGGCCGACGTCGGTGCTGTAGTTTAAAGAGGAAAATGAATGGGGTGGCGTGGATGCCAGAACTGCAGCAAACACCAGCGCTGCACACCTTGGCCCTGAGATGTCGCTCCCCACCCCCTCCCTCTTTGTGACCCCCTTTCCTTTCGCGTGCCTGCTGTGGCCTCCTGGTTCGACCCTGACGCAGTCTCCCTCACTCTCCACGCAATCTCCATCATGTTGCCTCTCTTTCCCGCCATCTGCGCTATGCTTCTCATAGTGTGTTTTCCGTGTCTCCGTGAGGCAAATGAGCGGCTGCGGCAGGAAACACCGCGCAAAACACCTGACACGGCAATTTCTCGATGCTGCAGGTTGGACACACCCAGCAGCGGGGGAGTCGATGGCTGTGTGTGTGGAATCGCCGCAGGGGCAACACGTGCGTGTTCTCCTATTCACGCAACCATTTGGAGTGGGGCTGACAGATGGCGATGGTGCAACTGGTGACCATAGCGTGGAGGAGCGTGTTGTCTTTGTTCCAGGAAAGTTTCACAAGGTGATTTGGCTTGCAGTACGAGACATCATCGTGGTGGCGGATCGCACAACGGTAGCCTTCAAGCCGTCGCCCGAACAGCTGAAGTTTTTCTTTCGTAGTTACCCCGAGTGGAAGTTGCATCTCACGTCGTTACAAGAGAAGGTAGATGGGTGCAGGCGTGTTATGGAGCAACAGCCGCAGTACGCAAGCGTGATGCACACGACGACCTCTGTGCTTCTCAGGGTTGCGGATAAATCCCAGGCGAAGGAAGGCGTTGAGGACGCACAGCTGAACCCAAACCGAAATACCATTCGCCACAAGGTACCGTTTTTCTACGGTGAGGATGAGGATGATGATGATGATGATGAGGAGGAGGAGGAGGAGGAGGAAGAAAACAAATAGTGCGACGATATGCTTTGTGTTGCGTGATGACATAATCGTGTAATGATTTGGGTGGCCTGAAGCCAAAGCAGCAGCAGCAGCAGCAGCAGCAGCAGTAACGAGACGAAGTGTGGAGAGGCAAATAAAGGTGGGGTGGAGGGCTCTCTTTGATGGATTGCACGAGTGCTGATGATACCGTCGTGTTTATTGAATGTGTCCGCATACACGTGACGCCTTCTCTCGCTCCCTATCACCCCCTTTTGGCGTTGCTGTTCTTCTTATTCTTCTGTACTACTCCGTCCTGCACTTGAACGCACCGCGCGTTTTCACATTATTTCAATCCCTCCCAAACAAAACATATGGAACAGAAAACATACGATACGGTTTGGTTACATCAGAAAAGGGAGTAGGGGTGTGGTGCTATTAAACGACTCGAGACACTCCGAGAAGAAAATAAGCGAAGGACATTAACTTGCATACACACACACATACACACATACACACATACACACACACACTGCGGTGTATTCTGTTTTTTTTTTTTTTCTGTTTGTTTTGTGTGTGTGTGTGTGTGTTTTCCGCTTGGTTTATCTCTGGAAAGTACAAGCAGAAACGAAAAACAACAACAAAAAAAAAATGACTCAGCCATCCACGCCCACCTCCGCACAGGGTGCGCAACTTGCTTCCACTTCTCTGGTTGCAATTGTTGCAGACAATTGGGTGAGCGTGCGTGCGTACTTTATGGAGGCGCAGATGGCGCATGATGAGACCACACATAATGAGGTGGCTGCTCGCTTGCCGCAGGTGGAGGGTTTCCTGCAGGTGATGCAAGACGCTCTCCTGCAGGAGCGTGCAACGATGACACCACCTACGCGTGCGCGACAGGCACAGATTGCAGAAAAGGATGACATGGGTGGCCGCAACAGTGCCACGAGCAGCTTCATATCTTCTCTTGCAACCCACTCTCAGAGTTACTACGGCAATGGCACCACTGCGGAACTGGCGGATTCACTTCCCCCGTGCTATGCCTTTCTCTGGAGTGATGCGGCTCTAATTTCACGCCCCGAAGAGGGCAGTGCGGAGGCGGAGGGACGATTCTCTCCTATTGGAGATGTGTTCCTGCTTTCGTTATGTCAGTTTGCCAAACACAACGATCCACCTGGAAGTCGATTGATCATCCTTCGCTTTCTGGCAAACGTCCTCTCCAAGGCGGATCTTCCGCGGCTACCGCACATGACGAGCCCACCGCGGTCGCTGCTTCAAATGTTTCCGACCAACACGGTGGTGCCGCTTATGGATATGATGTGCCAAATAGGGATGGAGCTTCGTTCCTCTACAGTGGGCGGGGAAGACACCTCTGCGGGGTTGGCGTCCACCGCGTCGGGGGCAAACATTGACATGATGTACGATGAACGCGTGGCGTTTCTTGCTCTCTTGTGTGTCATTGCTCAGAAGTTGGAGCAGGTTCCTGCGCTAGCCGCCTTCTTTCTTCCAGCGGGCACCGAGGATGGTGTTCCAAGGAAGGCAGATCTCGTAGATGCGATCTCCTTCTTTCTTCTCCGGGATTTATTGCTGCACATCGACCTTCTCCAAGGGCCGCCTCAGCTGTCAAAAAGAAACGAAGTCTGCCAGCTGGCGTTGCGAGGATTGCTGAGCCTTGCCAAGTGCCCTGACGCGACTCTTCAGGAGTATATGAAGAGGCATACGTTTGTGGCATCTCTGACGCTCTCAAAGGCGCGCACAACGCTTCTTACGCTGTGCAAGGTACCTGACAACGATGATGGTGCCGCGCAGCTTATTTTCCTGTGCGACATGCTATGTTTCTGGTCGCAACTTTTGCTGTTTGCGCCTGCGGTTGCAGAGGCGTGGAGAATGGAAAAGTATGTTGAAGACGGCTTTGTGCGCGAGACGCTGTTGCCTCTGTTTTGCCATGCAAATGACGCGGTGTACGCTGCCGTGGCTACCGTGACGGCGAGGACAGTAGATGCTGTAGGGCGAGCGCCTCCCTTCTATGTTTCCACTCTGACTCGAGCACTTTTGAGTGCATACGTCGATCCTCCAACAGGAAGAGCGGCACAAGGGTCTGTTAATGGCGAGAATTCATCACCATCCCTAGTGGTATCGTTTTTGGACTACACCTTGCTTCCTCGCCTTGTTGTCCAGCAGGATGGGATAAACTGCAGATGCGTGGAGGCTACTCTCTACCTCCTTCAAACACTCGCGCTGTATGAACCAACACTCTTCATGGAGTTTGCACTCTCACTATCGGTCTCCACTCTCGGAGAGGTGTATGTGAAGGGTCTTTGCCGAAGCGCCACACCAAGACCAAAACTGACATCTGGTGGTGGTGATGATGATAATGCAGAGAATAATCATAATGACCTTATTGCCGCCGGTGGGGAAGGTTTCCCCGGGTCTTTGCCATTGCCATCGTCATCGTCATCGTCGGTGGTGGCGGTGGCGGTGACAGATACAAAACACGTCGACTGCTATCAAATGCAGGAACTCGACGTTGATCTTTCCGCCGCGTCGACCTCCCCACCGCTAGATGTCTCCGAGTGTTTTCCCGTGCGGCTTCGAGCAACAAGGGGAGCTCTTCTGGCAGACGCAGAGTACATCGTTGAGGGTATTGTTGCCCGTCTGCTTCTTCTTGAGAGTCACGTTCCCACCGAAGTGTTGGAGATGCGGCAGCGTGTCATCAACCGCACCTGTCGAAACGCATCTAGAAAGTTTGTGCGTTCGTTGCTGGAGTGTGACCACCGTGGCGTCTCTTCTGCCGAGACCTTCGCCATGCAGGATGAGAACGTTTTATCTAGTGGCTCTAAAAACATTTGGTTTCATGAGGGTGTACACCGTTCCTCACTTGTGAAGCAGCTCTGTGAACTCACCTCGCACATACTGACCATCCCGTCAAGCGTGTCCTCATTGTTGACCAATCTTTGGTCTACTTTATGTGTCCTACCGGATCTCCGCGTTCTTTATACACTTTTGGACCCAGAGTGTGGTCGCCTGCGCCGCACACTGCTTCATCTGCGCGACGTCATTGACAAGGGGATGCAGGACGACGAAGACATGGCCTTCGCATTGGCATCCGCGGCAGCAGCTCTCGCGACAGGCAAGACGGAGAAGGTAACTCCTCCGGTGAGCAGTGCAGAAGCACACGAGGAGCCAAGGGGCTACGAGGTAAGGAAAAACACGAATTTAATTTGCAGTGGCACCGTCTCATGTCTCTACACGCGTAGCTATCTCTATTCGCAGTTCACCCGAATGGGTCCGTCGCTGCGCTGGGTAAGGGGTGTGGTGGAGCTAGAGTCCACCAATCACGAGTTTCTGACTGCACTTAGGCGACACCGCACTTTTCTTGAGGCTTGTGTCTGTGTAGAGGGGTTCCGCATGGAACTGGATGCGGTGGTGGGCCACGTGGAGCTCTCGCACAACCTCATGTGCCTCCAGACGGGCAATTAAAAGCAGGGAGAAAGATGTGTAAAGAACGATGTGTAAAGACCGGGCAATGACATTCTCGCGGAGGTGTATACATACATTATATATATATATATATATATTTTTTTTTTTTTCCCCTACTTCTTTTTGAACGATAGTTGTCCCGATGATAGCGCTAGTGGTGATGTATTTTGTTTCTACGACTTCAAACGCATTCTTCATTCGATTCTTCATAGGCCTCGCAATGGTCAACAACGACACCAGCAGCTAAAAAGGAAGTACAATGTTCCCCCACCCTTTTTTTTTTTGTTGTTTTCCTTCTTTTTTTTTTTTTTCTTTCTTTTTTGTTAAAAATTATTATTTGGTTTCCAAAACCTTATCAGCGGTCTTGAGTAACATTTTTGACAAGTTATTGACGTGCGCTGTCCATTCTTTTTGTTCTTGTTCTTGTTGTTGTTTCTTTCTTTCTTTCCTTCTCTCTCTCGCTCGCCCCACTTTCTACACACACACACACACGTGCACACACCGACAGACGCTTTTGGTACCTTCTTCCCTCTCTCCTCTGTTTGTTCTTCCTCTTCAATAGGGGACTGCAGACGCACATGGGAATGCTAGAGCTGGACGGAACGACATTGACTTTGGAACAATTCCGTGAATGGTGTCTCAAACCAAATTTACCTGCCATTGTCCGCTCTGCTGCCGCGCTGGAGTGCGATGGGGATACGGAAGATGGCAAACACCCTTTCTTTGTTATTGGGCGCTTGAAGTCACGACTGTCACCGACCGGCTTGATTCGCACGTACGGTCCACATCATCGCGTGCCAACGCTGGAGTGCGTCACGGAGGCCTCACCGCAAAGTGAATTCAGAGGCGAGTACATGGAGTGCCACAGTAGGTCTCTGGAGGAGGTGATGGAATTTTGGCGACGCTGTGAGAGACTGCTGTATGTGAGGGACTGGCATATGCAGTCTGATGCCGAATCCCTTGCGAAGGCCAAGGCTGTTCGATGTGGAGCGGCAGTGGTAGTCGAAGAAGAAGAGGAAAAGACTGCATTACTCGACAAGGGCCACCACCATCTTATGCATGGTGACGGTCTCTACCAGGTTCCTGATTATCTGGGCGGCGACTGGATGGATGAATTCTGCCGGATGCCCAAAGGAGATGATATGGGTTATCGCCGCTTTGGCGACGGGAAGAGTGACTATCGCTTTGCATACATTGGACCATCCGGAAGTTGGACACCTCTGCATTTTGACGTCTTTGGAACGTATTCTTGGTCGCTGAATGTGTGTGGGGAGAAGCTATGGTTCTTCCCTACCCCAGAGGGGAATCAATACCTGCTGGAGAGCAGTCTTCAGGGTGCGGCCCTTGCCCCCGACATTCGTGTCATTACAGGCGTGGAGCTCTGGACGGTGGTGCAGCGCCCCGGGGACCTTGTATTTGTGCCAAGCCAGTATTTGCATCAAGTGCATAATGTACGTGGGTCATCCTTTTCATTGCCTCGGTCTAACACGGAATTAAAAGACACATCGGATGTTGATGACTCTGCTGCTCTCCATATGGACGACAGAGTGGAACTGGTGATTTCAATCAACCACAACTGGTGCAATGAGTGGTGCGTAGAGCGATTGGCTGGGGCATTTTGTCGAGACGCCAACCGCATTGGGGAGTTGCTGACGGAGGACGACTTTACGGCTCTCTTTGGTGATGACATGGCTGCATGGCACGACCATATGGAACGCATGCTGATTGGCGGTACGAATTGGAACTTTGCCTCCATCCGTAGTTTTCTGAGGTACAGGCTCAACCAGCACCTCTCGTGTGCGGATGCTGATGCGCCAGGAACGACACTTCGACACCTTCTTGAGAAGTGCCTTGAGAAAATTGATGTTGCCGAGTTGTGTGCCACTCATCGTTGTGGGGTGTGATGTTATATATATATATATATATATATATATATATATATATAGCTCTCGTGTTCTTCATACACCCGTATTATTGTTATTATTATTATTAATAAGTTGATTAATTCTTTGTTCTTCTTGTTTGTCTCTGAAGTGTGGTGTGCAAATTTCTGGACATGAGCTCTTTCACTGCGTTGCTGCGGGATTGGGCAAACTCCCTGCACGTTCCAAATCTTCTGCAGGGTTTGACTACCGGCGTGCGCACGACACTCGTGCCCATTTTTGCACAGCAGTTGGGGGCCTCGGAGGGGCAAATTGGACTCATCATTGGCTCCGCTGGATTTCTAAAGGTGATCCTCGCCATCTTCTTCGGATTCGCTACCACCGCCTTTGGCTGCCGCAAGGTCATGGCTGCGGGTATGATTGTAAACGCTATTGGTAGCTGCGTCGCAGCCTTGGCGGTTTCCCCTGTTTACCTCATCTTTGCATGCATGCTATGGGGGGCTGGTATTGGCGCCTTTTTCTTGGCTCGACACGTCTTCATTGCGAAGGCCGTTCCCCGCAACATTCGGGGCCGTCTTATGTCTATGGTCGCTGGCACCGTTCGCTGGTGCTCATTTCTTGGACCTGCGATGGGTGGGCTTCTGATGGACATCACCGGCATTCGCTTCACCGCCTTGTCTCTTGTGCCAATTTCTCTTGGGTGCTTCTACACTGTGATGACCGACAAGGCAATAAAGGAAATGGACATTCAAATCCGTGAGGAGGCGAAGAGGGACGGTGTTTCCAATGGAGTTGAAGACGTGCTTATGACATTGCAGAAGTACTGGGACATTGTGATACGTGTCGGCGTGTATTCATTCAACATATTGTGCCTGCGACAGGCCCGCCCGATGCTACTGGCCCTTTCGGCGATGAGAATGGGATTCTCCGCGTCCGTTGTTGGGCTAGTGCTGAGTTTGTCATATATCGTGGATGCCTCACTTTTTTTTCTTGGGGGATACATTATGGACCGCTTCGGGCGCAAGTATGCGGCGATCCCCACGACCCTGAATTTAGGGCTTGCCTGTTGTGTACTTGCGTGGTCGACCAACCTCAGCACGTTGCTGCTTGCTGCATTTGTTTTCGGTCTGGCAGATTCCACAGGTGCTGGCATTGTGCTGACACTTACCGCAGACTACGCCCCTCCAAGAGGCGCGACGTCTTTTATGGCTCTTATGCGCATGGCACAGGATGCTGGTCAGGTT
Source organism: Trypanosoma scelopori (assembly GCA_030849745.1). Classification (NCBI taxonomy): domain Eukaryota; phylum Euglenozoa; class Kinetoplastea; order Trypanosomatida; family Trypanosomatidae; genus Trypanosoma; species Trypanosoma scelopori. The sequence goes on along the minus strand of JASANX010000949.1, from coordinate 35,985 downwards.
TCTGGCCCTATCGTGTGCGGCATGATCATTGAGCACCTGAGTTTTACCTGGGTTTGCTACATTATGGGTATTCTGGGGTTTCTCAATGGCCTCTGGGCACTGATAATGTTACCGGAGAGGTCCCCGGGCCAGTTGACGGAGGATAATAAGGCGGAGGAGGTAGAAGAGGTGGCAGTGGAGGTGGTGGACAAGGAGGACAAGGAGGCACGCGATGTGATTGGGGCGATGACGGCGGTGGAGGAGGAGGAGGAGGAGGCCGCCACCGCCATGACGGAGCATCCTTCCATAACGTGTGAATGCACATCCCCTCCCTCGCCAACAGGCACTGACGCAGTGGCGACGAAGGACGATAAGTTGATTTGATGCTGGTCATCCATTTACCCCTCTCTCTCTCTCTACTTTCCACTTCATATGCCCCTCCCCCTTCTGAACTTTTGTGGTGGGGGTATAGTTTTCCACGCTTTGCGTAGTGAGATAATCGTCTTCCCTGCCACCACCACCACCACCAGCAGTTGTTCTTTATGTTTTTGTCGTTGTTGTTCCCTAAACCTCCCCATTCTTTCTCTCTGTTGTGTTTGCATCTAAAAAACAAAACAAAAATAAAATAACCTGTTTTTGTTGTCTTAAAATAGATGTGAGCGCATGTGAACTGAGTAGTGTACCACACCTTTTCACGAATTTCTCGGTTTCAGGGGTATCCACTGACGTTTTTTTTTTTTTTTTTTTTTGTTGTTGTTGTTGTTTTTCTTCGTGTGTTGATTTTCTTCTTCTCTTGGCGCCATTGTCTTTGTGTTGATGACACTGCTGATAATACCGACCACTTGGGGAGATGTTCACATTCCTGTTTTTCTTTCTTTTTTTTTTTTTTTGTTGCTGCTCTGCAACTGAAGAAGGAAGAATTGCTGCCGCAGCAAGGGGACGGCCTCGTGCGTACGTACGTACGTACAGACAGACAGACATACAAACGGACGCTGACTGGGCGTGAGGTGAAGAGGGGTAGGGAGAGGGTGAGGGCGGGGGAGGCATCGGGAAAAGTAGTGGAGTGTGCATGTCACTGCAGGCTGTAGGTTGGCTGAGTGCGAAACTCGGTATTAATATTGCTGGGCGCGTAGAAACGGATGATGCAGCCGGCAACACAAACTCGGCATTCGACGTGTATCTACACAAGATCAATAATGCAGTTTTTGGACGCGACGGTATCAATAACGGGGGCGGCGGCGATGGTGGTTTGATGCACGTGGCCAGTCATGGCGGTGGTGCCATGAAGAATGGGGAGGAGGTGGAGCTGGACGAAAATGGGCTGCCCGTCTCGAAGAATTGGTATTACTATGACAAGGGGCTGGGCCGCTGGAACGTTAGCTCCGATGCACCAGAGCACATCAAACAGGAGCATCAGCGTAGGCTGCAGGAGGAGGAGGACGAGCGGGAGGGGCGAAACGTCATTTCCCCGCCGCCGCCACCACCACCACCACCACCAGCAGCAGCAGCAGCTGCACTGTCATCATCATCGTTGGGCCCGGTCGCTCCCGGAATGCAGCAGCCGCACGTTTACCCTAGCGTTGGTCGCTTTACCCCTGGTGCGCCGCAACAGGGTGCACATCCTCATGGGTTTTTTAGCATGCAGACGATGACGGGCTCTCCTCAACACCGCCCGCAGTACGCCGTGCCGACGTATTTTGATGCAACACCACCACCTCCGACAAGCACCATGGAGGCGTCTCATAGCGGACATTATCAGCAACCGCAGCAGCAGGCGAATCAACATGAGCAACAACCAGGGTATCAAAATCACCATATGCAGCACATTTCCATGCAGCAGCCGCAGTATTAACAGCAGGCAGTTCTCACGGATGGCAACAGGTGTGGCATCCACTACTTTTTCTCGGGTTTTCCCACCGTTCACAAGAAAAAAAAAAAACGGATTGCGTATAAGGGCGGCCTTGAGGAATCCTTCTCCGCTTCCACAAGTTAGCGCAGTCTCAGGGCGCAGGCTTCAATACTCCTCGTGATGGAAGAGGTCAGAAGTCCAGACTGAATTGGGCTTTTTCAACACGAGAAGAAACCAAAAAAAAAAAGAAAAAGAGAGAGAGAAAAAAACAGAAAAACGAACGGATTCAAACTGCCGCCGGCTCATCTATGGTTGCGCTGTTACTATTGTTGTTATTCATCTTCCAAGGATGAATGTATTTTTATTTGGTGTCGTAGCTGGTCTTCTTGTTTCTGTTCTTTTTTTTTTTCTCTTTGTTTTGATGATGTTTCGGAGAGGCTGGGTTATATATATTTTTTGTCCCAACTTCTCCCCTCTCTCTCTCTCTCCCCCATCCACTACTTTTTCGTTTCATCGTGTGTAAACGCCTGGAAAGGACAAAAAAAAAAAAGAACAACCAACACCAACAACAAATAACTAAATGAAACAAACAAAAAAAAGAAGGCACACCTTCCTTTACCTTGCTCTTCACGTACAACATTCACAACGATTACTGCGAACATATCTGTTTGTTCCTTTCCTTCCTTCTTTCTCTCTCGGTATGTGGTCTCGGCGGTGTGTTGAAGAAAGAGGGAGGGGGGAGGGGGTTGAGGAAGGCATTGTGAGCGGGGAGAGTGTTGTTGCAAAAGGGGTGCTAGAGCCAGATTACTCAGGTCTTGGATTATTTTTGGAAAAATGAGCTTCCAGTCAAATGATGGTGGTGAAGAAGATGTGTACGCGGCCTTCGAGCCGGAGATGGACGAGGCATTCATCTCCTCGAGACGGTTTTCGACTAACCCTCCACACGGTGGTAATCCCAATGACGCTGGTGGCGTAATCAATCCATTGATGCAGGCACCGCCGTCAAAATGGGGCATGACCAGCATCGGCTCTGCCTGGGGTGTGCCGGGGAGCCGACTCGGCACAATTGGCGGCAGTGTTAGCGCCGCCCGCCCCATGACTTCTAACCGTGGTGTGGGGTTCAACGCATCCTCGACACGGTATAACAGCGGTGTCATGTTTGACCCCACTGGCCAGGGGAGGATGTCAACTGCGATGGGGCCCGCACCGCCGCTGAAGAAGCGCAGTGAGAACAGTCCAGAGGAACAGTGCATGGAGATTGAGAAAGTGACTCATAAACTCATCGAGGAAAGCGCCATGCTGGCACTACAAAAGGATTTTGGTGGAGCGCTGGAAAAGGCGAAGGAGGCTGGCAAGAAGGAGCGCTACCTTTGCAAACAGCGTGAACAACTGGGGGTCACCGATCAGATAAACGCCGACTTAACTTATGCTGTACATTTTAACCTCGCCGTTCAGTACCAAAACCACCAACTATACACTGAAGCTCTCAATACGTACAACCTCATCATTCGCAACCTTCAGTTTCCACAAGCTTCGCGTCTGCGGGTAAATATGGGGAATATCTACGCTGCGCAGGGAAAATATCTCCTTGCTATCAAGATGTACCGTACGACGCTAGATGAGACGCCAACCGCCTCGAAAGAGTTGCGTTACAAACTTCTGAGGAACGTTGGAAACGCCTTTGTGAAGCTGGGCCAGTACCGAGATGCGGTGGGCAGCTATGAGGCCATCATGGAGGGAGGCGGTGACGTGGATGCGGGGTTCAATCTCTTGTTGTGCTATTACGCACTTGGAGAGCCTGAGAAAATGAAACGAACATTCCAGAAGCTCCTTAACTGCAAGGTGCCCGGTGTAGAGGACGATGACGAGGATGAGGAAGACGAAAAGGACGTGCTAGTAGATGATGCTCTGCGAAAGAAAATAAAGGAGGGTCGGGCACATTTTCTGAATTGCATCATGACGGCAGCACGTCTCATCGCCCCTGTGATCGAGAAGGATTGGCGTGCGGGGTACGACTACCTCATTGAGCGTCTGCGTCATTACGAGATGCGGGATTCCTCCTCGCATGTAGCAAGCGAGTTGGAGATGTGTAAATGTCTTTACTACTTGAAGTACAAGAGTTACAAGGAGGCAATCGATGGTCTAAAGGCGTTCGAGAAAAAGGACAAACTACTACGTGCTCGTGCGGCGACCAATTTAGCATATCTGTACTTCCTCGAGGGCGACTTTGAGAACGGCGAGAAGTACAGCGAGATGAGCCTTGCCACCAACCGCTACAATGCCAGGGCGCTAGTGAATAAGGGGAATTTCCTCTTTATGAAGGGAGATTATGAAAAATCACGAAATTACTACAACGATGCCCTCGCCATTGAGGCAGACAACGTTGAAGCCATCTACAATCTTGGCCTCACCGCGAAACGCCTCGGTTTGTACAAGGAGGCACTGAAGATGTTCAAGCGGGTTCAGTCGCTGGTGGATAGTCATGAGGTGATGTATCAGATTGCTGATATCAACGAACTCGTGGGCAGTCTAACCACCCTGGAGTGGTTTAATCGTCTGGTTGGCCGTGTACCAACAGATCCGAACGTCTTGGCACGGATGGGTTCCCTCTACTCCCGCGAAGGGGACGATAGCCAGGCTTTCCACTACTACCTCGAGTCCTACCGCTACTATCAGGTGAATATGGATGTCATCTCGTGGCTTGGAGCTTACTTTGTGAAGAATGAGGTGTATGACAAGGCCATTCAGTTCTTTGAACGAGCGTCACAGATTCAGCCGCAAGAGGTCAAGTGGCAGTTGATGGTGGCTTCTTGTCACAGACGTCGGGGAGACTACCTTCAGGCGAAGCGACTCTACGAAACACTACACCGCAAGTATCCAGATAATATGGAATGCCTGCTGTATTTGGTGCAACTGTGCAAAGACGCAGGTCTCATTGATGAGGCCAACGAATGGTTTAAGAAAGTCAAACGATTGGAACAGCGTCAACAAGAGGAGGCAGATGGCGGCCAAACTGAACAGGGCGGCACGAACGACAGCAAACCACAAAATGCAGCTCAAGCCACCTCTGGGCGACGGGCAGGAGGCGCCGTAGTCAATGGATCTGCTGATATGAGTGACGGCCTTGCTGTTGCCGACGGACCGCACACCTCTATATCCAAGGCGAAGCTGGTGCACGAAGAGGATGATATTGAACTGCCAGGCATTTGATGTAAATAACCTGAGATGATGGTGATGGCAATAATGATGTTGAGGGAAAAAAAAAAAAGATGGGGATGTGTATGCAGGTAGGGAGGTTGCATCAATTTACAATGTAGACAACATTCCTTTCTTTCAACGGAGAAAAACAAAAAACAAAAAAGAAGCACTCACGAAAAGAAAAAAAAAAAAGAGAGAGTATGTGTCTGTGTGTGAGAAAGAGAGAGGGAGAAGTAGTGACAGGGGGGGGGGGGATAGAGAGAGGAGGAGGAGGAGGAATATGTGCATTTGATTTCGCGCGGCCGTAGATGAGGGGGGACAAAAGGCTGATGGGGAGTTGGGCGGCTGCCAATGATGCAGCTCTTCTGACATCTGACGTGTGAGCAGACGACATGGGACGAAGGGGAACCGAATGTTGGGGGCGGGCATATGGAGACCTCCTCGCCTCCGTGGCCCTGGCGCAAATGCACTTCCTCCTACACATTTTCATGAGCGTGCACCTCGCAAATATATATATATATATATATATTTGGTCTGACAAGCGGCACACGCACGCATTGTGAGTGTATATGTGTGTGTGTGTTTGCGTATTTTTTGGTGTGTGTGTGTGTGTGCGTGTCCTTCTTTTTTTGTTTGTTTCTTTGTTTCTTCCACCTGCCTTCTTCTTCTTCTTCTTGTCTCTCTCTTTCGTTTCGCGTGTTTTCCAACCCCCGCCCATCCCTTTCTTGTTTTTCTTCCTGTTTTTTTTTTGTTTTTGTTTCTGCGCATCTCAGACCTCACTTTCCGCACGGGTTTTCAGAAATGCCGGAGAGTCTATTCAGCGACGTTGACGCGGAGGATGTGGTCGTCTTTGTGTCTTTTCAGACCCTCTTGTCTGTTGAGGGTGCGAGTCGTATGGAGGAATTGAAACGACTGGTGCCGGTTGAGGGACACTTCACGGTTGTCGGCCACCCGTGGGGTCCACAGGCGACTCGTAAAGTGCTTTACGACAAGGGGTTTGCACACTCCCCGGGCAAGAAATTGTTTCCTGGCACGCACGAATGCAAGAGAGATTGGATACGTCGCCTCGAGATGCGACACGGGATCGCGCCAGAGGAGCCGTTGAGTGTGGCCAAAACGCTGGTAGCCAGTGACTGTGTACAACGGGCTCGGCGTTTTTTCCATGATGCGCTGAATTCGGGAAGTTCATATTTACTCGTGGTGGATAGGGAGCCCAGCTACTTGCTGGACCAATTAGAGGATGTGTTTCGCTCCGTAGAATGCTTTAGGAGCCGGTTGACGTCTGCCACGTCTTGCAAGACCGTGGTGTTCGTTACTCTCCATGAGCGTCTAAATATGGTGCGCGGTGCATTACGCTGGTTTGCCAGCATGGGCGCCGATTTGCCGCAGTACGCGGTTGTGGCCATGGAGGAGTTCATTCCTGCATCAAATGACTTTCTTGATGAGGACAATAGCAGCGTTCGTTACTCCAGTGAACATAGATGTGAAATGCATCAACCAACGTACACCAATATCTTTGGTACTCCACATGATTGTTGCCGTGCGGATGTTCGTCTAGTTCAGCTGGTGGGAGAATACATTGCCGATTATCTTGCGAAGAAGGAATAAATTTTGTTGTTGCGCTTGGCCGTGACTTTTCACCTTAAATCACCCTTTCAGTCATTTTTCGGTTACCGTAGTGTAGCGGGGGGGGGGGGGGTTGCCAGCAAATAGCGAGTGGTGAATTTATTGTGTAGGAGGAAGGCGATGCGTCTCCCCTTTTTTTTTTTCTTTTTTTTTTTCCCTTTAATGCCCCAGTAGGGGCGAGAATTGTTTGTGCGTCTTGGAATGGCGTGGAGGAGATACCGAGAGCGAGTGAGGAGCAGAGGACAAGACGAGAGATGAAAGAACCCTTCTGACAACGACGAGTAAAAGAAAGGCACTGAGCATGCAATTGCCTGTTGTACTCTTCCTTATTTCTTCCTCCACACCACCACCCACCCTTTTTCTGCTTTGGTTGCGGATACGACCCCTCTTGTCGGATAGTGTTGTGTCATGCAGCAGCAGCAGCAGCAGCAAGTACAAAAACAAGGCATGAATCTTCCGTTCATTCGGGAGCCATATCGCGCGACGGAAACGCAGTTTCGGCAGTTTGTTTGTGGTCTTGATGCTGTGCTGAATCAGTGGACTGCATTGCATCTCGTTGCGCAACATTGTGATGCCATGGCTCTTCAGTCCATGTACACGGAGCTCATTACGTGGTTTCAAACCGACGGCGAAGTCTACTCAGACGATCTGGAGATATTTTTTGAGGACTTTTTCGCAGAGGCTCGTTCGGTGGTCATTGAGGACGACAGCATGAAAGAAGTGGGTGACTTACTGCATGAAATGTACTGCCGTTGTTGTCAAGATGATTTCAGTCTGGTGGAGCGCTACGTTTCTACCCTGGAGGTGTATCGGCAGGTGAATCCGGTGCTTCACTCTGTGAATGTCGGTGGCAACGACGGTGATGACCAGATGGCTGTGGAGAATGGCACTTGTGGTGCGGTAGCGATCTCGACGCAACACGGAGAGAACGAAGGGGGGGAATACGAAGGAGGAGGAGGTGGTGATGATGATGGTGGTGGGATCTTTGAAGGCGACGACGACGAGGTGCCGATGACAGCCGCATGCCAAAAACCGCGAAACCGAAGGAGCAAGAAGAACGCCTATGTGCGTGACAATGATGGCTGGTGTGTCGTGCGACACTAGCCATCTCATTTAATGCGTGAATGATTTTAGCATTCGATTAAATGGCTCACTTGATGCTCTCTCTTGCCTTTCCGCGTTTGCTTCTACCGCTGTGGGGTGAACGCTTCCCCCACCCCTCATATCCCTCCGCCTTCTCGCATCCATTTTTTTTTTTTCGTTTGTTTTGTTGTTGTTGCTGGGCAGGTATAACTGTATTTAACATTGGTGCGGCGTTTTCGTTTTCGTTTTCGTCCCGCGAAAGGCTGCTCCCGCTTCTGCACGCAAAGGTGGATGGAACGTGAACACATAATACACGCGCAGCGTGTGCATGAGTGAGTGGAGGGACAAAAGTAATAAAAAGAGGAAGAAGAAGAAGAAGAAGAATGGGAGGCATATCCGTACATGCACACACCCCCCCCCCCACACACACAATGAGGGTGAAAAGGGGAGGGAGAGAGAGAGAGAGCGTTTAGGTGTTTGCCCTTTCTTTCTTTCTTTCCGGTCTCTCGTTTCCGTGTCCATTCTTTATTTTCTTTGCTGTTGCCTCTGCCGTCTTGTGTTTTTATTTCTTGTTTATTTGTTTGCTCCTCTTTTTCATCATCTTCATCAGTGCCTTGTCCACGCGCATTACACAGAAGAGCAATCACAGGGAAGGAGGGGTGTGTGTGAGTGGGAACAGAGAGGGAGGAGAAGGGGAAGAAAAAAAAAAAAGAAGGCAAGTGCTTGTGCGTGTGTCCGCTGATCGGCTACGCGCAAGAAGATTGAGTAGGAAGAGGCGAATAAGAAAACAACAACAACAACAACAAAAAAAAAAAAAACACTCTCGTGTTGTTCGTGTGTGTTTAGCTCGGAAGGAGTGCGTAATTGCAGGAACATCGGAATAAAAACAGACGTCCATGCTTCGTTTTGCTTCTGGCAAAGTACCGCACGTTCACGCAACGTGGGCCCGCTGCGCCACGAGCTTCTCGGGAGTTCAGAATCTACCGAAGTTTGAGATACACGACGTCCGCGATGACCCTGCACTCGGCACCATGACGCGCATGGCTGTGGATGGGAAGCTGCTGCTTGTGTCCCAGTACCCGCAGCTTGGGCCACGGAAGGTGGACCCGAACGACTTGAGTCCTCAGTTTGATTCTGATCGCCGAATCTCAGTACGGATGCGTCACATCGATCTTGCTTATCTGGTGAGTGTCTGCCAGGGTCGCGTACCAAAGCACCACATGGCGACCAAATCGTACACGCTTGACTTTGAAAAGTCGGAAGATGGGTATCGCCTGCATGGGAAGGTACACCGTGTGGCGTCGCAGAAGATGGAGGATTGGTCGGTGAACTTTGACAAACATTTTGCCGTGACGCTGGAGCATTTTTTGGACAGCGCCCTCTCAGAAAGCTTTGGGTTCCGTCAGCACTACGCTTCACGCGCCACCGATAGTGCCGTGAAAAGTACAGGTGAAACTGTAGGAAATGCTGGCGGCCCGCGTCGGCGTCAGGCCAGCACAGGTGTGTCGCAGCGGCAGTGAGCAGAGGAGGATGAGTGGGTTCAGTGGTTCAGTAGTGGGGTGTGGGTGGAGGTGTGGGTATCACGATGAAACAGCAGAAGGCAGCTGACAACGGAAAACAGCGTGGGGCTTCTTTTTCTCTCTCTCTCTGTGTGCGTGTGTGCTTCTTTGTGTGGTTTCCACGCTTCCGCCCCTGCCACCCCTATTCCCCTCTTGTTGATGCGTTTGACAATAACGCGCTTCCGTCGCAATGGACAAGGAGTTGTTGGAGGTGCAGTCGTTTTCTTTTGGCCTGCCTTGTGCGTTTTTCTTTGCTTGTTTGTTTGTTTTTGGCTTTTACTTTTAACCCTCACCCTTCCACACACACACACACACACACACACACACACACACGAACGAGCAAAAGCAAAAAAAAAAAAAAAGCAAGCAGAGGAATTTGAGAGAAGAGATACTTGCTGCGGGCCTGTGAGTTCTTGTAGCCAAAGCCGTTGAGAATCCACGTGTCAACTGATGTGGCGCAGGCGCATGCCGAGTCCAGCTTGCTCCTACGGAGCTCTGGCAAGCCTCCGTAGTGTCTTCACACGTGACTTGCGAACATGTGTGGAAATAAGTAATCAAAAGTTGACGTACCCGGCAATGCTGCTGTGGCGGTGGAAAAGTGACCGCCAGAGGCACCTTGTTCTCAGCGTCGTCCGCCCCGATGACGTTGTAGGGGAGACTACGCCACTGAAGCAACAGTTATCGAACATTACGGCTGCTTCAGATACTCCAACCCCCGCAGATTATATCTTTGGTCGTGTTTTTCTCAGGCCATACAACGTTGCGCAGCTCCTTACGGTGCTAGAGGGAAAGGTCGAGCATGTGGAGCTGCAGAAGGAGCATTCGCTGCTCCAGCTGAGGCGGATGACAGGGAGTTTTGCCGAGGGGAGAGGGGACTCTGTTAGCGCAGGCGCAGTCAACGGGTCTACCACCGTTTTTCCATCTGCCTTTTCTCTCGTCGGGGAGTTGACAACGAAGATACTACCGCCAGATCGATCGCATGCATTGGAGGATGCTGTGTTACAATGCGACGGCGATGATGCCGATGAGAGGCTCGCTGGTGCTACATACAACCTCAGCGACCGCCGCACCTTCCGTGCAATCTTAACAGGGGCCGATTTGGTTTTCATCATGAAACACCTTGACGCCGTTCTTGGTGATATGTTTGGTATCGAACACCACTACCATGCGCGGGTGGCGCAAGACCTCATGCGAAAGCATAGAAAAGGGAAGGGTCGCTCTTATCCGATGCAGTATGTAGAGCTCACACGTCAAGTGCCGCGCTACCGAAGCGAATTGCTTGAGGATACGGATGAGCTGGAGCCGCCGCCAGCAGTGACAAAGACGAAGGACGCTGGTGATGGAGGGTCGGGAGTAATAGCAGCAGCAGCAACAGCAGCGGTGGCGACTGCCGCCGTTGGCGTTGCGTGCCCCTCGCTTCTCAGCAAGGGAGCATCGCTCATGCAATGCAGCGGCACAAGTGGAGATGCGATGAAACTGCCAAATGCGGAAGAGTCAGAGGAGGAGGCTGCCCTTATGCGGGAAAACCGCAGAATACTGGGGACCATCCCTCCGTCTCTCGGTGGCGGTGAAGGTGCCCAAGAAGGAGCATTCATTCAAATGCAGCTCACGGAGAACAAGAAGAACGATGACGACGACGATGACGACGGTGACGATGATGATGAGGATGACGACGATGATGAGGATGACGAGGATGATGAGGATGACGAGGATGATGGTGACGACGATGATGAGGATGACGAGGATGATGGTGACGACGATGATGAGGATGACGACGATGACGAGGATGATGATGATGATGATGGTGACGACGATGATGAGGATGACGAGGATGATGATGATGATGATGGTGACGACGATGATGAGGATGATGATGATGACGATGATGACGGTGACGACGATGACGATGACGACGATGACGACGATGACGATAACGATAACGATGATGATGATGATGATAACGATGATGACGGTGATGATGATGAGAAAGATGACGAAGATGATGACGATGACGAAGATGAAAAAGATGATGACGCCGTGGTGGATAAGAAAGAAACTCGATGATTCGCATCGTTGGTAGCCGAGGATCAGATCCACCGTGTGGCTGTTGAACATATCCTGCGGCAATGTGGCCCAATCAGGTAGGAGAGGGGGAGTCACAGAAGCTGGTGAATAGAATGACAGATGTTCTTTCTTCACCAATCAATTTATTCCTTGTTGTCGTTCTTACTAATAATTTTTCAACGACGTTCTTCTGCTCTTCCGTGATGTGGTCAACTGGATTGCTTATATCTGGGGAGTCAAAGGAAACCAAAGGACCGAAGGGTGGTGGTGGTGGTGGTGATGCTTGCCGCTGCATCACACACACAGATAGATAGAGTGAGTGAGTGAGTGAGAGAGTGTGTGTGTGTTCGTATGGAGATCCGAGTTGAAGGCTGGTGATGTTTCTGTTGTTGCGGCTTCTGATTCCACTAGAATTTATCCCCAACAATACACATCTGTGTATTCTGTGTAGCCACTTTTGTTTGTTCCTCAGGGAAGAAAAGGGAGAGGAGGAGGAGGAGGAGGAGGAGGGGGAGGAGGGGCGTCGCCAGGCCGTACGTAAACGCAACGCGGGGGGTGAAGAAGACAGCAGGTCGGTGCTTGCGAGGGGAAGAAGAAGAAGAGGAAGAGGAAGCAAAAGCAACAACAACAACCAGGAAAGGAGTAGCGGGCAAACGGGAAGCGAGTGGTTTTGTTGGGGGTGAGTAGGTGGCGGCAATGAATATGGTGGAGTTCCCATTACTTGCCAGGCTGTGGTTTTGCCTCTCAGCGCCGGTTGTGCTGATCGACACCGTATTTGTGCTCACACGGTCTGGATCGTTAGATGTGCCGCATCCCTTGGCAAGCGTGCTACCCTTCAATTTTTGGGTCATATATGCCAATTACGACCGCCGTTACGCTCCCAACGACGACGCGTTTGTCGTTGTTCAGAGTTGGTTGAATGTTGTGGAGGTGTTCCTCGGCCTCTCCGCAGTGCTGCTCGCGCACAGAAGGAACACCGCTAACGGCATCCGGGTCGCTCTAATCGTCAGTGTCATGACGTTGTACAAGACGGTATTATACCTCCTGCTGGACGTGGCAGACGGTGGGAGTTACACGCGGCACAACGCGCTGCTAGAGAAACTGACATTTGTTTTGCTCCCTAGTTTCTTGTGGATCATTGTACCAGGTGTAGTGGCGGTGCAGTGTATGCGGCGGCTTTCTGTACCTGGCAGACGCATCGTGACTGCTGTGCCAGCGAGGGTGAAGCGTGGATAGACCTGAAAAACAACAACAACC